>CABHPP010145464.1:0-57598 GCA_902168425.1 Peromyscus attwateri
TTATGACATCTATTTGTTCCTTGCATTTTCTCAGATGTAGAGAGAGGAGCACAGATGAAGCAGAAAGATAGAAAATGTGCAATTTCACCAAGAAATGAGTTGAAGTTAAAGGTGGGAAGCAAAGAAAGTGGCTTTGATTGTTAAAAGGATTGGCACCCTTAAGGAGAAATGTGGGACTTCATACTGAGGCAGTAGGAAAAATACCTCAGGATGGTGGTGGGGTCAGGCTACACCTCAACCTGGCAGCAGAGCCATAGTTGTTCACCTATGGCTACTTTTTTAGACCTACAAGATTCAAGCATGAGGGCTCAGAGACATCCTGCAATGTTCCAGAAAGCCACTGACACCAAGCAATGGGTAGTAAGATCAAATACCCCACCCTGTTTGTAACTGTGAAAGTTGCTTAAGTTGGCAGTGGTAACACCACGAAACTAGAAATGCTGGAAACGTGGGGCATCGGTCAGGAACTGCCTTAGGCACCAGGTCGAGTTGGTCTAAAAAGAAAAGCCATGAGGACCAAAGCAACAGAGGGAAATCTCTGGGGATCTCCACGTGTGCTGGGACTCACATGAGGCCACCAAAAGCGTCAAGTGCTAGACATCTAATTACATGGTCTGGGATTCACCCTGCTGGACTTTTGTCTCACAGTCCAGTCTTTACTCACTATGTCCCTATTCCTCACTTTTGGAATAAAAATGTTTATTATATAGCATTGTTTATTGGAAATATGTAACTTGGTTTCATTTTACAGGGAATCAAAACTAATATAGCTGTGTCCCACAGCAACTTTGAACTTTTAAACAGTATTGGCACTGATAAAGTCTATTAGGACTTTTGAGATTAGACTGCATATGTTTTACTTTGTATCTTGAGCTGAAAAATGAACCTAGGATGCCTGGGACAGAATGTCACAGTTTGAATATGAAATGTCTCCTGCAAGATCATGTGTTTGAACATCTAGTCTCCCACTGCTAGCACTGACTTTGGAGTTTGGAGAAACTTTAGGAATTGAGACTAGCCTATAGGAAACAGATCCTTGGAGGGGATTCGGTTTTAATGTTTTAAAGTCCAGCCCTGTTTCATCTCCTGTCTCTGTTTCCTGATCCATTGAGAAGCAAGAAAACAGCCTCATAGACCCACCACTGTAGCTACTAGCTATCCATTCTTGCTGCCATGTCTTCCCTACCATGATGGACTCTACCCTCAAACCATGAGCCAAATAAACGCTTCCTCCCATAGGTTGTTTTTGTAAGGTATTTGGTCATAACAAACCCAACAAAACCAACAAAACCCTAATACAACATCGATCTTTGCAATAACTTTTTCTTTTTCTTTTTTTTTTTTTGTTGTTGTTTTTTTGTTTTTTGTTTTTTGGGTTTTGTTTTGTTTTGTTTTGAGACAGGGTTTCTCTGTGTAGCTTTGCGCCTTTCCTGGAACTCACTCTGTAGACCAGGCTGGCCTCGAACTCACAGAGATCTGCCTGGCTCTGCCTCCCGAGTGCTGGGATTAAAGGCCTATGCCACCAGTGCCCAGCAACTTTTTCTATAGGATATCAAAAGCAAAGAAACAAAAGCAAAATAGTTCAATGAGATGGAGTAAAATTAAAATGTTATGCACACAAGGTAATCATCAATAGAGTAAAAGGGCAACTTATAAAGTCAGAGAAAATATTTTCAAAACATAACTGATGAGAACTAATTACTATTCAGAATATATAAAGGAATATATACAGCCCGATATAAAAAAAACACTTAATTTTAAATGTGCCAAGGATCTAAATAGTCATTTCTCAAAAGGAGCTTTGAAACAGAATATGGGTATATGAAAACAGCCTTCACAGTCCTAACTACCAACTTCTTTAGCAATTAATCATCTTGGATATCTGGTATAGTGATTAAAAAGCTGACTAACACACGTGGTTTAAAAAGTTTATTTTCACACTGACAGTAATTAAGTAAGTGTCAGTGGAGTGTTCAGCCACAAATGGGACATCTATATCATCCCCACCCAAACCCTGATGCCAGTGTTCAGGAACCATCACCAAAAAGGGAGCAGATTGTAAGAGCCAGAGATCAGAAAGGACTGGAGCAAAACAGTGTCTTATGGACGCAAAAGGACCTCTGCCCTGACGACCCCACAGCAATTGTAGTTGCCTGCTCAAGACCTACACAAGATCAAGCCAATTAACATGCCAGTGTGGAACTGGGTGGAGCTCACCAGTCCCACCGCCTAGTTGAGGAGTTATTGACAGTTAATGGCTTCCAAGGAGGGACCGTCAGTTTTATTTAAGGCTGTGGCTACTGGTAGGTCAATCATGATGCCGTGGATGGCTCCACAGCCACAAGTATATATGGGACACAAATTAGATGCCAGCTGGACCAGGTTGGGGTGGGGGCCCTGATTTGCATCTCTGTTGCTGTAATAAACAACACGATCAAAAATCCTCTTGAGAAGAAAATAATTATATTACCTCATAGCCCGCGTTCCATTGACAAGGAGAGCGAACACAAGAATTCAAAGCTTACTTGCTTGCTTCCTGTGGCTTGCTAAGATTGCTTTCTAATACGAGCCAGGACCACTTGCTGACAGTGAGCTGAGGCCTCCCTCACCAAACCTGAGCCAAGAAAATTCCCCACAAACATGCCCAGAGGGCAAAGCGATGGGGACAATGTTTCAGCTGAGGTTCCTTCTTCCCGGCTCTTTAGTTTATGTCAAGTTGACAAAGACTAACCAGTGAGGGGTGGTGTTGAAGAGGTAGGGTGAATATGATCAAAATACATTGTATGAAATTCTCAAATAAATAATAAAATAGTTCCTTTAAAAAATACACTAACATATAACAAATATCGTCTGACCACGATCTTTAATTTTTTTAATCAATAAGGTTATTAGATCTAGAGGACTGTTTCCCAGTAACACTCTTGGAGTACCTACTCATCACCTCAGAAATGCTTCCAGAGTCCAGAAATGCCACAGTCCAAGTCCTAAGTGACAGAGAAGAAAAACAGTATCTATATAAGTAATATGAGAAATCAGACTCTGTTGTACCTGCTCACCTAGAGGATCTTATTCACTGTCTAAATGTCAGAGAAACACACACACACACACACACACACACACACACACACACACACACACAAGGAGAGAGAGAGAGAAAGAGAGAGAGAGAGAGAGAGAGAGAGAGAGAGAGAGAGAGAGAGAGAGATGAGGTTGCTTGTCATATCCAAAATATCACAATGAGGAACATTATTCAGTGTATTTGACTACTCTACTTAAAAATTAAGAGACATGTGTATTTTGCTGTTTCTCAAATCCAAAAAAATAGATTCTAAGCTACATTTTGTCAGTCTAAAACACTGGACATAATTGACACTGGAGTGCCTGAAAAATGAACTATTATTCTCTGAAGAGTTGTGAAAAGAACAAAGATCACGTTTTTGCAGTAACAAAGCACAGGAATTAAGTAGACATTTACAAAACCTTTCAACCCAGTTCTGAACTCCATATCTTTTGAACCAATGGAGTCCAAAAACTTCCAAAAAAAAAACCATAAAAGAAGAACCAGAGCTTCAAGAACCAGCAATATGTATATATTTTTAAGGACATGTCAAGCGCTCAAGTAAAGATGAGTTAGATTAAAGAAAGGGTTTTAAAAATGTATAACTGTGAGCTCTGGGAGAGATGCTGTATGCAAAGGCCAATATGCAGCCAGTAAGAACCAGTATGATTACTAATGGGGGCCTAATTGCCCTAGATAAGAGAATAATTTAAGTAAGATAACTGCTTCAGAAGAAGACTGGAGTTGGCTTCCCTACCTCAGAAAGGAGACTGAATTGTGATAGCCAAGAATACTGCCTGAGCATACCTCTAGTCTCAAGATAAAAGCAGGCAAGAGAATTTTCTCCACCAGGACCCAAGCCCTTGCCTACAGGATCAGTGGTATATCACAGAAAGCAAGGAGCTAGCCTCAAAAGTGCTAGGAAGGAACTGTGTGAATAAAGAGAGGTGAAAGGAAACTAAAGTTGAAGTTACATACTAAAATCCCAATGCATTAAAATAGACAATCAATAAATTGGAATAAGCCGGGCGTTGGTGGCGCACGCCTTTAATCCCAGCACTCGGGAGGCAGAGCCAGGCGGATCTCTGTGAGTTCAAGGCCAGCCTGGGCTACCAAGTGAGCTCCAGGAAAGGCGCAAAGCTACACAGAGAAACCCTGTCTCAAAAAAACCAAAATAAATAAATAAATAAATAAATAAATAAATAAATAAATAAATTGGAATAATGAATTTGCTTCAAGCAATTGAAATGACAGGTAAAGTGATTCAATGTTGATATTGACTAGGAATGGACAGGGATGTTTGCCTCGGTTATCCTATGACGTGAACATATAGGTCACCCATCCTGGGGTGAAAACGTTCATTTCGCACTGTTTGTAGAAGAAAAGAATGGGAAGAAAACCAAGTGCCCAATGCTTTGGGGTAAAGAAGTGAAATGTGGTGTTATTATCTGAATATGAAATGTCCCCTGGAGGCTCAGGGGCTGAGCAGTTGGCTCCTAGTTGCTCGTGCTGTTCTGGGAGCTCTGGAAACTTTAGGAGGCCCTATTCAGAAGAAATACATCACTAAGGACACTTCCATGAGGTAAAATGCCTTCTTCCTCCATCACAGGTCCTGTTTCCATGATGCTCTGCACACACACTTTGAGCCAAGCAGCCGTGAACCTAACCCTCTAACACCATGAGGCAAAATAAATGTTTCCTTCTTTAATATGTTCTTTCAGGTACTTTTGGTTAGAGTTACATAAAGTAACTGAGACATGTTGTATACAAGTACAGTAGAAAACCACATGGATGCACAATATGGTTTATAGGTAATATGTAATTCATGTACATTAAAGCACACACAAATCAACATTAAAATTTCAGAAGCATACACAGATATCTAAGTATATACAATGTGCTGGCGGCTTTTGTGCAAGAACAAATGCTTTCAAAAACCAATTGAAAGATGAAGCCAACCATTAAAAGACAATAAAACTGAAAACAAGGTTTGAACAATTGGTAATAACATTGCACCATAATGAGAGACCTATAGTCAGCTGGTCTCCCCGACCTGAGGCACTTAAGATGCAAACAAGGATGGAGATTCATCGATCATAGTTTGCCATTCAAGAGTCCTTCCCTTCTGTAAAATTTCAACTGAGAATAAATGAGACGCACACTTTTGACAACATTTTAATGTGGAAAACAAATTCTTATTCAACAACTGAACATAAAATATAATGAAGGGAAAACTGGTTCTCTTCAATGTGTAAGATAAGTTGTTTCTGTATCATGTATTAGCAACAAAGAAACACCACTCAACAAGGGTGTTAGCTCCAAATGTCCGGAAATCCCAATTTGAATACTCAAGTTCTACATTCAAAAAAAATGAGTAATTACCTTCCTGAAAAGTCTTATCTATCACCTTTAAAAATCTGCTTGATCCCTTTTCTTTTGTAAAGGCGATGAAACTTAACATTTCTTCTCCACTAGGCTTCTACCTAGAAAAACTGACACTTACCCTGTGGTTTTTCTAGAAAATATTTGTTCACTTAAAAAGTAAAAGCTGTATCCCTGGGTAGCTGAGGACTTTTCATCTTGAAATATCTTTCATGATTATTTTGCTCACAATGATATGCTTTGCAGAATCAAATCTATTGCATATTCCTCCAGGAAACTACAATGTGACTATCTAAGACCCCCAAGAGAGGAAACCAGACATAGTATTAAAATGAGAAGTCTTTCAGAATTCTGCTTAGAAATAATCTCACATATTATGGAAGTACCTCTGTGAGTTTGTGTCTGCGCTGCTGCCCAGAAAAGGAATTTTCCAGACTGACTGTGAAGTTCATCCCTGAAAACTGGAAATATATTTTGGCAGAAAATAATCTAGTAACAATAGCTTTCAACAATATACTCTCTACTGAATTAGCTTGTGTAATTGCTGCCACAATTTAGTCTTAACTAATAACATCTAACATTAATAACAAAGACAACAGATAGAAAAATTTCAGATGATAATGAGTTACTCAGTAAAATCCTGCTTGACCAGATGCTTGAACAAACTGCTCTGATAGTAAAGCCAAAACCACTGCATCAGTCAGGTCTATGATTCTCAGGTCCACCATTATTGCCAGCTCTTCATGGCAAAGGTTCTCCAGCCAATTAATCACTCTCAGTCAAATTCCCAAGCACAGTCTTGGGACCTCACTTTCAGTTTAACATGTTATTCCTTACCTAAAATAACTTCATGCCTCTCCATTCTTCTAAGCTGTCTTCTGTTGAGGTTTATCCTTTCAAAAGAATTTGATGAAGGAAAAGTACATAGTCCGTGTCATGAGGTTTGCCCTTCATAATCTTACTCTACATAAAGTATATATACATCCTTCCTGGAAAATCAGTTACAGCAACTTGTTGGTGTAGATCTAGCTCTCCACAACTGGGGATGTAAGAAAAATCAATGGCTCCCTGAAAACTGACAGACCAACACTGCCTCTCAGTTCACTGAACTGGTATGTGTGGCTCCATGCTCAGCCCACCTTTATCAACAGCCAGTGTGGCTCCATGCTCTGCCCCACCTTTATCAACAGTCAGGTATTCCAAACCACACTATGCCTTGGGTATGTTTTATGCTTTGCAAAGTGTGTTCATAACAATTATTCTATAGGTTCTTGACAATTAACTCTGAAAGTAGATAAAGCATTTTTTTATTCTCATTGGTTAGATTAGGAAAGAGATAAGGAGACAAAGTATCCATTCACTCAACAAATCCACAGAGGAAAAAAGTAGAGGTATAATGTGTATAAAACTTGATCCATACTTTCTGTATATTTATGGAAAGGAAAGAGGAAATGGGTATGCATACAAACAAGAAAAGTTACCATCAGGAGTTTATCTATGAGTAACTATACACGCTTCCTCCTTTAAGACAACCCAGGAAAGGAAGAATTGAAATTTGGAAAGGTTAGCAATTAGCTGTAAATCTTTGAGCTGCAGACCATATTTGAACCTTCACTGCATGATTCCAAAGCCTGCCTTTCAGAATAACAATTAGGACATTAATGAATGCTGTGTTCTGAACAAAGAACAGAACACAATGGGTCTCAAAGGTACAATGGTTGTTTATACTTAGGGTCTAGAGGCAGAATGAGCAAGAAAAGGTGGGGAGTGGTGGTTGGGGAGTGGGGAGCTTTTATCAGTGTAATAGATGAAATTCTTTTTTAATAAAATGGCCCCAGTCTAAAATTCTGTATCCTAATCTCTAGAGCCTATAAAGATAACAAGATACTTCCACAATGATAGGACATATCCTACAGCTCAGCTGTCCCTGATGAAGACTACCTGAGCAGGCAAGGTGTGATATTGTGGTTCTAAGAAGCAGAGGCTAGAGGGATTCCAAGTATGAGAAGGGTACAGGTGTCGTCTCTGGAGTGAGGGAACCTTGTGAGAAGGAGTGTGAGCTGCCTCTGGAAGCTGAAGGGAGGTCCTTACTCCAGCACTCAGGATTTCAATCATAAACCACGAGGAACTGAATGTTCCAACAACCCAAGTAAGCCTGCAGCAGGTTCTCTCCAAAGCCCCCTGTGAATAGAGCCTGGATACCTTGACTTCGGCCTTTGCTACCCTAAGTGCAGAGCTCAGCCGGCCCATTCAGGCACTTAGGACTGTGTTCACTTTGAATCCACTAAGTTCATGGTCATTTGTCATTCGTCAGTAGAAAACTAACATATCAGAGAAGCAGCTCCTCGTTTCATGGTTATAAAAATCTCTCTGTGTTCCCCAGGACTGGCAGAAATAAGAAAATAGTTTTTCGTAAGATAGTATGTAGAGCAGGTGCATCAGGTGCTCAGCACCTCTTTGGCCCTCCCTACTCAGTGGCTTCCAACAGAGCCTCTGCCAAAAGGCTCTCAGAAATCCAAGAAATTAACTCTGCCTATGAAGGGAGGGTCTTAAAAACCTGGGAATCAACAGTGCCAGGAAAGAGGCCTCAGCCAACTTCTTCCGTGGTTGTGTATAAATCCCTCTGCTCCTTTGCTTTTGATAAACGAATCTGAAGATGTCGTCTGAACATCTGTAAGTTCCAGATGTCCACAGGTATATCTGGTCTGATCATGCAACCTTTATTAGACGCTTTCTCTCCTCTGTTGTACTTCCCTGCTCCCTTACAGCACCTTGCAAATAAACCAACCGCATTTAAAACCTTGCTGTATGCCTGATTCTAGATCAGTTCAGACTAAAGCCAAATAAAGGCAGAGAAGCCTGAATGGAAGCAGGGGCTGAGGAGAGGTGTGATAGGAAGACAGAAGAAAAGAATGCAGAGAAAGGTGGAACACTCTTGGGGTCTTGGGGACCATTTCCAAAGTCAATCAATGTGGCAGAGAATACCTAATATCCTATTCCTCATTAGTCAAGCTCTGGGTTGTGTGCCCAGCTGAAAAAGTCCAGTTTCTAATCTCCTTTGAAGACAGAGTAGCCCAAGAAATAAAGCAAAAACCTCTTTGTGGAATTTCTTTATGGCTAGGACTCAAACAGGTAGGAAACTGAGGCAATAGGATTGTACGTTCGAGGGCAGCCTGGGATGCGAAGCAACACTCTTTAAAAGACAAAGAGCAAACAAAAAAGCACTCCATCCCCCCCACACACACTCACACCTCACCCCATTTCCCCCTCACACACACACACCCCACCCTCCTTTTCTGGTCACTGGAAAGCAAGTGTGGTAACAAAGGTCAACAGTCAGCTGAGCATAAAGGAGTGACTAGAGAAGCCACAGGTTCTTTGGCCAGAACATTTGTGAGCCACGAGGGCAACACCAGTAACTGCCTACTTCAGATTTCTTCTCACGCTGGGAAGGTGGGGGAACCTCTCAAGCTGTTGCAATCAGGTCTGTCTCCAGTTCTAGCTGCTGAACACAAATCCCAACAGATAAAGTAACAGGCCTGGAAGTGGACCCTCAAGGGACCATTGGATGCCTACTTCCCTGATGTATGAACAGAGAGGTTATATCCTCACTTGCTACAAAACTAGAGAAAAGTCACCATGATGAACACAGAACACAGTTTAGGAATGGGGCAAATCTACCAATAAGTCTCAGGACACGGTGCACAGACATCCATACCTGCCTGACTCTAGTTCTGGAACTTCCACCTCAGCATTATTTCACATTTACTTAGATGGACCCGCTTGTGATTTCAAAGTCACTTCAAGGATGTTAATGAGACCCTAAGGATTTAGCGTTGGGTTGCCCCTTCATTGCTTGGTAATACCAGCAATGCAAACGCCATTTCAACGTTCTTGAAAAACCTTTTTCTTACCAAGACTTAAAATCCTTAATGACACTAAAAGAACTCTACAATGACAACAACAACATAAATAATTTTTATTACTGAACCTAAAAATGTAAATATAAGTCATGGTTTCAAATGAATACAGAGACTTTCTACCACAAGACCATGCTAGCATCCCCACCAGAAGAGTTTCAGAAACACATAAATCTTGAAACATATCTTACGTGATGATGATAGATAGAGAGATGGATGGTGGAGTTTGTTCTATCATTGTGGATTATCACTACAAAACAAAATGCCATTTCACTAACTCATGCTCAGAGAGGCATTTTGCTGTATTAGTGTCACCAAATTAAACAAATGGCTCCAGATCTTGTCTTTTGGCTTACTGTTTTCCCTGGTGTATCTGTTTCTGTGACTTTAGAGAGATCTGACATGAAAGGGAAGGAGGAAAAATGAGCAGAGGGGCCTTGTACCACCCAGAGCAGATATCTGAAGCTCTTTCATATTAAAAGATATTCATCAAATGTATTGCCAGTAGGTTTAGAAGCATCTATGTAAATATGCTATCTATTGATCTAAAGGCATTTCTCATGTGTATGAGATCATTTGTATAAGTGACACTTGGACTGGCATAGACATATTTCTAGTCTGCCTCACATATTTATTCAGTTTGGAAATCCCAGCAAGCCTTTATTCTTTTCAACTCTGCAACATTAATATTGATATGCCAAGATGTGGCAATATTTCTGTTTTCATGCTTTGGCCCTGAGAAATTGTTTCAGAGTTATATAAACTTTCTCTATCACATTGTAACTTTAGGTGCCATCAGTAAGGAATGCCAGGGATAAACTGACTTTAGAGCATCTAGGGGCTGTCCCTGCCCCACACTCAAGAAAAGTCTCTGTTACATGGGGGAATTCTCTAGGGCACAAGGAACTGATAAAGTGAAGAGGTAGAGGGACACCAAGGAGATTTAAGAAGAAATTTGGGGAATAAAATCAAGTCTAAATTGAACTATATTGAATTTCTCTCAAGAATTCATTTCCTTGAATCTAAACTAACTACATATTTAAGAAGTTATTAACAAGACTCTACTACTTCAGGGTGGGGAATAGAAACTACTATATTTAATTATAACCTGTATTTTTTTTTTTTGGAGGGAAAACACATGATGAGGGGGAGGCTTAACCAAGAAGTAATGTGTTACTCGCCAGGTTTTCTCTTCTTGTGTTGGATACAGATACTGATGTGTCCAGTCTGCTTTCTCAGCTGCCTGTTGCCTTTGGCAGCTATCAGAATTTGACATCCTTACCCCATTGTAGAGTGCCCATGACCTGAGCACACCTTCTTCCTCTTCCAAGCACATATGATTCTTCTCTCCAAATTTGCCCTCCAGCTCCACCTCATGACAAACACCTGTTCTGAATTCTACAGTTGGAAGAGACCCAGAGGCTAGCAACTTGCCTGCCTCTTGCCTCCATCCACTCTTGTGTGGACGCTGCTGGAAAAGGCCTTACAAAGTGCCCCTGTGACCAGCAACATCAGAATTTACCAGGAACTTGTTAGATATACAGATTCTCATAGTGTACCACCAGTGCCTACTGGATCAAAAGTGGGTGTGTGCACTCCCACAAGCTGGGCAGAGACAGCCCTTCGTATAATCCTGATGCAGGCTCATGTTAGAAAATTGCTCTTCTGAAGCATTTCATTATTTTCCAGGGTTTGTTATCAGATGAGAAATTCTCTCTGTAAAATAAAATGAATGTACTAGTACACATTAGCAATAGCTGTGAACAGTGAGGGGTTTGTCCAGGCCAGGTACTATATGAAGCTTTGTACGTACTTTAGGCTCAATCAGTCCCCACAGGAATCACATGAGTAGGCATTCCAAATATTATTCTCACATTCACACAATGAAGTGAAGAGGTTGAATTGTTCAACAGACGTGAAATAGAGAAGCAGAGTAGGGCACAGGTTGTCTCCTCCAGAGATGGGGTTCTCACATCCTTGTTTTACAGCCTCTGAATAATTTGTGCCCTTCCATTTGTATCAAAATTTACTGAAAGGGGACTGAATATTTACTCCCACAAGAACTTTAACATATTCAAACTCCTTCTCAAATGAATTATAAATAGGTAAACCTCATGAATCTGGACTTTGTTGATTCGAAATTAAGATTTTTGTTATGACATAACCAGTAATTCATGAATATAAAAGAGTATTGTCACTTATAAATTTTCATACTTCTCACAAACAATGGAATCCAATCTAAAAATCAGCCACATTCTGCAACCCCAGAACCCACCAATACAAATCATCTTCCATATACCTTTGGTCCCTCCCAAAAGAATAGATTAACCATGAGCTGTCTGCTATTCACACTGAACTCAACAAACTTAGTATAAGAAGTCATAGGCAAGACAATGATCTATGAGGAAGACTTCAGATGAACAATCTGAAGAATGAATGGCTTTCACATGACCTAGGCTAGAGACCCACTGGAGGTGGGCTGGAAATAGGGCACCAGATGGACAGAAAAGCTAACACTCATTTCCATTAACAATCCAAAGGTCACTGGGGGCAAAGTCTGATTGACACCAGCATCAGTATGAGATGAGACATGTTCCCCATTTCTGGGTAAAGTACATGGTTCTAGAAACACTATTCAATAGTATAGTACTTGTTAGGCATGGCAATTCTGAGCAGGGTGGCACTGCTTGGTACATCAACCATGCTCAGTGGATGTCAGTGATGAGGATCCATTATGGACTCATTCAGGTAGACCACCTGAACAGGAATGGCAGGGGTTACCAAGAATGGAAAAATGAAACAATACATACCACACCTGAGCCCCCCAACTAAATCTGTTTCTAAAAACTAAACCGCTCTAGCAACTGTCACAGAATTGATGTGGGGAAGGAGGGCGTCAACAGATTCAAAAAGCCTCACATTAGCAAGAAAAGATTATGACTCAGGAAATTTCAAGTTACAAATTTATATATCTGTAAAGGTTATATCATATCCTTCTTGGGATAATTCTGTTTAAGGTCATTTTACACAGTTACCATACAATAGTTTTGACTTTTAACTTTCTGATTAGTGGTTGTTGGATTTGTTGGATTTTTATGACATGTAAAATTGACATGACCCTTTGATTTACCTACTTGTCAACTGGCTTTTGTCTTACTTAGGGTTTCTATTGCTGTGAAAAGACAGCTGACCACAGCAACCCTTATAAGGAAAATATTTAACTGGGTGGCTCACTTATAGTTTCAGAGGTTCAGTCCATTATCATTATGATGGGGAAACGTAGTGGTGTGCAGGCAGACATAGCTGAGAGTCCTACATCTTGCAGGGAACAGAAAGTCGACTGGGTGGTATTCTGAGCATAGGAAACCTCAAAGCCCACACCCACAGTGAAACACTTCCTCCAACAAGGCCATACCCACTCCGACAAAGCCACACCTCTTAATAATGCCACTCCCTATGAGATTATGGGGGCCAGTTACATTCAAACTACCACACTACATTAATAAGAAAATAGCTACTTTCTAGAATAGATTTTGTGGGTAGAGTGGGGGTGGATGGTTGGGAACAGAAGGGATCAGGTTAGGGGAGGGAGAAAATACTGGGAGAAATGACTGGAATTGGGGGGGTGGTATTTCTGGGGCAAGGTGGAAACCTAGTGCAATGGAAACTCCATGGAACCTATGGGAGTAACCCTAACAAAGACTCCTGGTAATGGGGAACATAGAGCCTGAATCGGCCATCTTCTGTAACCAGGCAAGGCCTCAAGTGGAGGGACTGGGACAGCAACTCAGCCACAAAACCTTCAACCTACAGTTTGTCATGCAGAGTGTTCTGGGACCAGAGCCTAGCAGAATCCTCGTCAAAGAGACTAGAGAGACTTCATGCAGCAACTGATGGGAGCCAATGTAGAGTCCCGCAGTTGCTGTGGGATGTCCTGTATGCTGTGAATATATGTTGCTATGATTGATTGATAAATAAAATGCTGATTGGCCAGTAGCCAGGCAGGAAATACAGGCAGGACAAAGAGAGAGGAGAATTCTGGGAAGTGGAAGGCTGAGGCAGAGAGACACTGCCAGCCGCTGCCATGACAAGCAACATGCAAGATACTGGTAAGCCATGACCCACATGGCAAGGTGTAGATTTATAGAAATGGGTTGATTTAAGATATAAGAACAGTTAGCAGGAAGCCTGATCCACGGCCATACAGTGTATAATATAAGTCTCTGAGTGTTTAATTGGGCCTGAGCAGCTACAGAAGCTGGGTGGACACAGGAATACTCCAGTTACACACAGTTAAACATTAGGCAGAGTTTAGGGAGTCTTGCAGAGGAAGGGAAGGAAGGCAGGAACCAGAGGGGTCAGAAATAACACAAGAAACTTCATTTGTTCACTGACTTGGCTGAAATTATTTCTTTTTTTTTTTCTGCCCATATCTTTTTGAGGTATGTAGACATTTCTTTGTGTCTCTTCAGAAAAATAAATAAATAAAAACAAAACAAAACAAAAAAAAGAAATACCACAAGAACACAGCCTATAGAATCAACTAACTGACCAATACTCATGGGGGCTCACAGAGATCAGGGAGCCTGCAGGGGTCTGACCTAGGTCCTCTGCATATATGTTATGGCCAAGTAGTTTGGTGTTCTTGTAGGATTCCTAACAGTGGGAATGAGGGCTGTCTCTGACTCTTTTGCCTACTTGTGGGACCCTTTTCCTCCTACTGGGTTGCCTCGTCCAGCCTTGATATGATGGTATGTGCCTAACCAATAAGATAGCTTGTTGTTCAGTGTGTGGTTGATGTCCCTGAGAGGCCTGATCCTTTCTAACGGGATGTGGAGGGTAAATGGAATGGGAGTGGTGGTGTGGTACTGCAGTTGTGATGTAATATATGACCGAAGAATAAAAAGTAAAAATAAATAAATTTTAAAAACTCTTTTCAAAATGCATAAGAGGGGGATTGGGGAGACGGCTCAGTCAGTGAAGTGCTTGCTGCAAAACCATGAGGACCTGAGCTTGGATCCCAAGGCCCATATTAAAAGCCTAATGTGATGGTTCCTATAATCCCAGTGCTGGAGAGAAAAGACAGGAGGGTGGCACTCACTGGCCACCCATCTAGATGAATCAAAACATAAACTGGAGAGTGATTGAGGAAGACCCTTGATATCAACCTCTGGCTTCCAAAAACAATGTACAAGCCGGGCGGTGGTGGCACACGCCTTTAATCCCAGCACTCGGGAGGCAGAGCCAGGCGGATCTCTGTGAGTTCGAGGCCAGCCTGGGCTACAGAGTGAGTTCCAGGAAAGGCGCAAAGCTACACAGAGAAACCCTGTCTTGAAAAACCAAACAAAAAGAAAGAAAAAAAAAGTACATGTACAGCCATATACTCATGTGCATGCACTTCTATGCAAACACACACACACACACACACACACACACACACACACACACACACACACGCACGTTTGAGTTCTAGTACCTTAAAAAGAGAAAGTGAAAACTGAAAATTGAGATTTTTTTTCAATGACCTATTTACCCTTCCCATCAAGTTGAATTATTCAGTGAGCATTTTTCCTATGTTTCATCATCTTATACTACTCTGAAAAAGACTGTGAATCTCATAAAACAAAGGATAAGTGTTAATTGGTAACACATTAGACAGATAAGCAACTTGTCACAAAAAAATTTTTTAAATCCCACAACCTTTAAAAAAAAAAAGAGGCTGTTGCATCTAATTTGCAACACACAGATGAAAACGATGTTAACAAACTTAAATGAAAAGAAAATCCTACAAAATGTACAAATGTATAGCATTATACTTACCATTCTGTGCAGAGAACCATGGGGAATTAGTTTTAACATGAAATTTTTGTTTTTCCGTCTTAGGACCAAGTAAGAAAATTTGAATATTTCAGTGTTTCAAGTTAATTTATGTTTCTAGTTAATTTCAAAATGTTTATTCCCCATGTCACTTCCGACGCATGAACAAGACAGTTTCCGTCATCCAGAGCTGCTTGCTGTTCTTGGAGACAAGATTGATTCCGAGGCTTTAGTTAACTCCATTAGTTCGCAAGTGCAAACAAGGAGAAAGTGCATTTCCCTGTTCCAGGTTCAAATCAGTCCTTTGATGCATTCAGGTCGGTCATACTTCTCCACCTTGGGGATGTATGATTGCTTTCCTTTTCTTTTTCACCCCCAGAATGATCAGTTTTATCTAGTCTTTCGTCTGTTGAGGTCGTTTTGGAGAGGACACCTTGGTGCCTTAGATGGATATGCTAATTAACCGCCTCTATTTTAAGGCTGCAGAGCAGAATGGATGGGGTTTTAACCTAAAGAAGCTTTTCATACAAAAACCAACCTTTTTATCAGCAGTTTTTCTCATGCCCTAATCATTCCAGAGACCCACGTGTTGGCCTAGCAGGCAGTAGGCACTGTGTGAGCAGCTACCTGTCTGTGCCTTCCAGCCCAGGAAACTATGAGGACACAGGCAAGCCCTCAACTCCGACCCAGACCCAGTTGTTACATATTTTAATTGCCACCTGGGTTAGTGCTGGGTTCCAAATGCCCTTTTCTATGTTTGGGGCTATTTCATCAGTAATGTTTGAGGCTGCTTGATCACTTGGCCTTGCCTCTTTCTACATAGTATCAAACAAGTCAGTCTTTGCCTTTCTAAAACACTTCTAGAGCCGAAGCATTGGTCCAAAGCACCAACATGCATCATTTCTTATCATATTCTAAATTATTTCTCTCCTTTCCTTTTGGTCTTAACCTTTATACCAGGATTACACATTGTTCTTTGACACTAATAATTATTGCACTCTTCAGACATGTGGAATCTAATGCTTTAACTCAGCTCAAAACAAAGCATACACATATAATCAGGTTCCAAAGCTGTTTGCAAAACAAACAACTGAAATTGCTTTTTATAATGACTGACAGAGCTGTTGAACTTTCTCTGATGAATAGCTTTATTCACATCTCTAGGAACTATTAAAGAAAAAATATTATTATTCTATAAGCTAAGTTCACCTATGCCATAGGTTAAGCTATAAGCTTAACCTGTGTTACACTTTTGAAATTCGCCACAGTTCCAAAAGGAAACTACTTATTTTGTCAAAATTTTGTACAGTTGGGAACTATAGCACAAAAACATGGCTGTGGATATATAGCTCAGCAGTAACACACTTGTTTAGCATGTAAGAGAGTCTAGAGTCAATTCTTATTAACAAAAGATGGACTCTAATCTGCAAGATGTAATGAACTTTGTCCTCCCCGAGCTGCTTTGAGTCAGTATTTTTTCACAACAATAAAAGGCAAACTAAGACAATTTTCTTACACGCACTGAAGAAATGACTCAACATAATGGAAAGGCGAAAGCAGAATAGATAGAAAACTATTTTAAAGGAAAACTTAAATATAAAACCAAAAGGAATTTAGTCATTTGTAAAAGGGGTTGTTATGTGGAGGCAGGAAGAAAAGGCCTTAAGGAGAGGGTGGGGCTAGTATAACACTTTGGGCATGAAGGTGGAGGGGAGCAATACCAAGGGTAGAAAATTCTAAGCAGGGATGTGAAGAAAGAGGGGGGAGGGTTTAAAGGTCTGGGGAGGAGGAAGAGGAACCCAAACCTAAGGACATATGAAAAGGGCATATGGAAACCTACTATTTTATAAACTTATTAAAAATACAACCTGAAAGGGATTGCTGAACAGAGATACTCTTCATGGTGGGAAAACTATGAGTTATTAAATGAAAATCCAATGTGAGGTGACACCTCCCTTCAAGTTGTTGATAAGGGCAGCTCCAGAAGTCTGCAAAACAATATGGGTTATTGCCATTGAACTAGAAGATAAGACCCTGTTTCTGAAGACAATGCACACTATGGTCACAAGACATAGAGAAATCAAGCTGGAACTGAGTTGGAAGCTTACTCTCTGCTGTCCAGCTTTTATAGTACCAGAAGATGCTATGAATACTCTGGAATAAAAATTCATAAAATGTCTTGCCCCATTATGAATCCTGCCAGCTACAATAACAACCTTCAAGGATGATGCAATAGTGGCATGACTATTATGGGAGAAACCGATCATTTTTGAGGGATTTGAGGCCTGCTCTAGGAAGGAAATTTGAGCTTAGCTCCATAAACCTAGTCAGAAGCCCTTGGCCAGGGAGATAATAAGAAACTATGATTACTGTCTTGCATGAGACTAGGCCTATCATCATTTCATCATGGATGAGGGAGGTCCCCATGAGGCTTGGCCACTCTCTGAGGGATTATTGGCAGTGAATTGTTGCCAGAAAGAGGGGTGTCATTTCCCTCAGTGGTACAGTCCTTGATTAGGTGTCCATGCTTCAGGAAGGAACCTCTAACTCATACTCAGGCTCTAATTAAAAGGAGTGTCACACACACTGAGACACAGAAGTAGGAGAGGGAAATAAATAAATAAAATAAGTAAAGCCTTTATTGGGAAGGAAGAGTTTCTGGAGAGGTGAGAGCATGAGAAACAAGAGGGAGGCAAAAATGACTAAAATTTATTATATATTTTCAAAGTGTGAAATAAGTAAATAAATGTATAAGAGGTCATTTTAAGAATTAAAAAGTAACAAAAATCAACAAATCAGGACCTGCACATGTCTGACATGTTTCAGACCTCTTTAGCAAATGTGTTTGGACACATGGGCCTCCAGAGTGCTGAACATGTCTTTCAACTCCTATTTACTAAACAAATATTCTCTAAAACGTATTCTACATGTGGACATCAAACACGTGCTTATAAGCCATTGACCTGGAAGCCACTGTTTTTAAGATAGTTAATCTTTCATCTCTTTTATAAAAGAACTGCTAAAAGTTCTCTTTTATAGTTAGCTGGAAATTACTCTCCTGAAACATCTACTTATCCTTGTTCTATCCTTGAGGGCATCAGAAATAGACTGGAAAAAGGGGGAGGTGGGTTCTTGTGGTGAGGAACAGAAATTGAGTCTGATCACAGAACACAATATCCACAGTGTGTGATGAGGGCAACTGAGTGCATCTCACCACCATGATTAGCCTCAGACTTTACATGCCACCCCATGTTTAAAGTCATCAGATCTGCCTGGCTCTACTGCATCTGTAGACATGATATAAAGCTGGCTAATCAAAATACACTGTCCTCTGGAATACAAGTTCCATTTTGGATGCTGATGCTGTGGGGAGAGGAGGAACCTCTGCCGAACAGGAAGCTGTGTGAGAGGATGATGGTCTGCAGAACCCAACTGTGCATGCAGCATAGAGTCTTCTGATCCCATCATTCAAAATCTGAAGCCCTCATCTTTGCCTTCAGCTATAGCAGGCTTTGGGATTTTTAGCTAAATAAGGTCCTTTTGAAAGGTACTTTAAGTTATCAGCTTTACTCATGTACAACCAGAATAATATTGATGAACACACAAAAAGAGCAAACTTCTCCCTCTCCACAAGTTTTCCTAACACTGGTTCTCACTGGGGGGGGGGGGAGGCTGATGTTGTAAGCGTTAGAAGGAAGGGATTACATACTTCTTGGAGAAATGAGCTGCTGTGGGATGTTCTGTATGGCAAATGTGTTGCTCTGATTGGTCAATAAATAAAACACTGATTGGCCAGTAGCCCGGCAGGAAGTATAGGCGGGACTAACAGAGAGGAGAACTGAGGGAATAGGAAGGCAGAAGGAGAGACCAGCTGCCATTCAGGGAGCATCATGTAGAGGCAACAGGTAAAGCCAGGAACATGTGGCAACATATAGATTAACAGAAACGGACTTAGTATAAGAGTAAGAGCTAGACAATGGTAGGCCTGAGCTAATGGTCGAGCAGTTTAAATAATATAAGAGTTGGTGTGTTTATTTTATAAGTGGGCTCTGGGACTGGTGGGGTTTGGCGGGAGCTGGAGAGAAATTCTCCAGCTACAAATGGTGCCCAACGGGTTGGTAAGAGTTTCCACCTAAAACCTGAGAAAAAAGATTCTAAAACGGAGCTAAAAACAGTTCCTAGTTGTCTCTCTCAAGTTAGCAGCAGCCTGTGTGTTTGAGCTACTATCTACTATGGTGGGTTCCTGGCATGTGTGCTCGACCTGCAGTATGGCGGGAACAAGGCCCCTGCAAGTGGCACATTACACTGCCTGGTGGATTTACCCTTTGCTAGTACAAAACAAAAATAGAGGTTTCTGGGCTACACACTGCTTTGATTGAAGCATAGACTCACTATTTCTGAGAGTTGATGGCTCCCAGAGCTGGCGGAAAACATACCACCGCCATGTTGGGAAGCTGAAGTGGGTGGAGCCAGCAGCCACAGCGCCTTTTCAGTCTTAGAATGCTGCAGTTTAAAGCAATAGTTACACAATAAGACAGATTCAGATGAAACAATACTTTAAAGGCTTTACAATGTGTGTAAAAATGTACATAGGCTTGGAAGAGAGAGAAAAAGGAATATATAGTCATATAAAGAAATACATAGTTTTTAAAAATAAAGTCTTTAAAGAGACAGTAATGGTAATATAAAAAATAAGCCACGTAAAAATGGCTATCACACAGAGAATCTGGATTATGTTCTCTTTGATATTCGTAACTGAATAAAAACATTTGATTGTAAAAGCTGCTGAGTTATGCCAAAATGTATATTTTAAAGGTACCTTGACTCCAAAATTTGTATATAAGGATATGTTGCTTTGGAAAGGAGGCTCTGCTTTTGTTTCCACAGAAAGCAAGAGGCTATGGGTTTGTTCCAGATTAAGATACATCAGGTTTGACCAGCCAAGACCCCCTGAAAGGTCTCTGATGACACCATGGCCCAGATGATCCAACATCCAGAATGGTTTCAAGGCAACTGGCTCAGACGATACAACCTCACGGACTACTCCATAATCCTAAAATTTTCTTTGTGTCCCCATAAGATACATCACCCCCTTTCAGCAGGAAGTAGTAAGAAAAGCTATGCCCAAATTCCCAAATATACCAAGCTGGCTTTGGAGATGGAATTGGCTCACTCCTTCTCTAAACCCAGGCATATTGCTAACAAAAAAAAAGGGGGGGTTAAGAGATTCTTGTGTCCCAAATCAGAAGAGCCCTCTAGTGTGGGACAGAGAAAAACCAATATTTTTATTTAAAACAGGTTGATTATAAATACAATCTCTTTCTAAAGAAGAAAAGGGTATATGATATAGATATGATAGGATAAAAAGGTAAATTGCTGAACCTATTTTAAAGAGCAACAACTTGTTTAAAACGTTTTACATTGGTATAGATTTTAGTTTATTGATACAAACTTAAAGTTAATTTTGTTATACTGTGTGTATATTTCTAGTTTTGTTTAAGGTGTTATGTTTGTACAGCTCATTTAAAATTGTAATGGATAATTAAAAATAGATTAATAATTAGTCATCTATGATAATCATACTTGTAGCCATGTTAGTTAAGTCTTCTAGGTATACATAGATATATTTCAGATAGCTAGGTAATCTTCAAATACTTCAAAGACCTACAGAATATGGCATTTAAAATATTTTAAAAATTTAGTCTTTCTGGACAATGAGACATGTCTGCTCCTGGCAGCACTGATTTACTTCAGAGAGGAGGATGGGCATCGAAGACACTCCATATGGAGTTTATCTTCACCTTGGTAAAAATAGCCATTTGGGCAAGAAACTGTTCTTGCCTGGACTACTTGATCGACTGGACATGCAAGACCCATAAAAAAGTGACCACTGAACTTTGCTTGCCAAATGGTCCTTCAGGTTCCTGCTTCACACAGGAAACTGCCAGACATTCTACAGGACACTGAAAAAAGTAACCGGGAGACTCTAGCCCTGTGGGCTAAAGACAGATGCCCCAACTTTACAAAGGAACATTAGGTTAAAGCTAGATAGTTTCAATTTTCCTTAGTTATGATAAAAGATAGCTTTAACTACATCAAAGACCTCAGACGGATATAATATTACCTGAGAAACGGGAAAAGGATGCAAGCAACTTTTGGGAGTCTTGCAGGGTAGACAGAGACAGCTGGCAGCCTGGACAGTCACCTAATGTTCCTTTTGTGGTGATAAGCCAGAAGCAAGAGTTCCTCTTTTCCTATTTTATAGAATTGAACTGTGGCAATAGTGCTTGTCTTCAGGAGAATCACAAAGTGAGCAGAGACTGTCACTGGAGTCTCTTCCAATACTGAGATACCTTGGTGTCTTAGTTGGTGTTCTATTGCTGTGTAGAGACAACCTGATCAACTCTTATAAAGGAAAATGTTGAATTGTGGCTTGCTTACAGTTTCAGAGGTTTAAACCATTATCTTCATAGTGGGGAGCATGAGAACACATAGGCAGACATAGTGCTGGAGAAGTAAGAGTTCTATATTCAGATACATAATCTGCAGGGAGAGAGAGGGAGAGAGAGAGAGAGAGAGAGAGAGAGAGAGAGAGAGAGAGAGAGAGAGATGGAGCGCCAGAGGCATTGGGCATGGTTTTAGGCTTCTGAAACTCCAAAGCCCACCTCCAGTGATGCATGTCCTCCAATAAGGCCACACCTCCTAATTCCTCTCAAGTAGTGCCACTTTCTAAAGACCAAGCATTCAAATATATGAGCCTATGGGGGCCATTCCTGTTCAAACCACCATATTTGGTAATAGGCCCTGTGGTGGTATTGTGTTCCCCAAAATATTGTGTACCCTAATAAACTTATCTGGGGTTAGAGAACAGAAAAGCCACTAGATACTTAGGCTAGAAAATGTTGGCACTCACGCCTTTAATCCTAGCATTCCAGAGGCAGAAATCCATCTGGGGTCTCTGTGAGTTCAAGGCCACATTAGAAACAGCCAGGCATGGTGACACACACCTTTAATCCCAGAAAGTGAGCCTTTAATCCCAGGGAGTGAGGCAGAAAGCAGAAAGGTATATAAGGTGTGAATATCAGGAACTAGAAGCATTTGGCTGGTTAAGCTTTCAGGCTTCTAGCAGCACAGTTCAGTTGAGAGCTATTTGGATGAGGACTCAGAAGCTTCCAGTCTGAGGAAACAAGACCAGCTGAGAAGTTGGCCAGGTGAGGTTAGCTGTGGCTTGTTCTGTCTCTCTGACCTTCCAGCATTTACCCCAATACCTGGCTCAGGTTTGTTTTTATTAATAAGACTCTTTAAGATGCCTGCTACAGACCCCTTCTTGATTATTTTGTGGTTCCTACCCTTTTCCTACTGGAGACTGTTGGAGATAGTAAATTATGTTTCTGATCTTGTAATGCAAACCTTTATCATTCTAAAGGGACTTATGAACATCATGGATCGTTAATACAGGGTCTTTTTTTTTTTTTTAATTTTCCAGAGCTGAGGACTGAACCCAGGGCTTTGTGCTTGCTAGGCAAGCACTCTACCACTGAGCTAAATCCCCAACCCCCCAGGGTCTTTTTTGGAACAATGGTCCCTCTTCAGAACCCCCAAATCCTATTATGCAGGAATGACTCAGCATAAGTTAAGGTCAAGGGTTATTTATCTCCACTTTTCAAGTTTCTCTTTGCACCATGTACTTAATTGCTCATTGTAGCTGGAGAATTTCTCTCCAGCTCCCGCCAAGCCCCACCAGTCCCAGAGCCCACTTATAAAATAAACACACCAACTCTTGTATTATTTAAACTGCTCAACCATTAGCTCAGGCCTACCATTGTCTAGCTCTTACTCTTATACTAAGTCCATTTTTGTTAATCTATATGTTGCCACATGTTCTGTGGCTTTACCTGTTGCCTCTACATGATGCTCCCTGAATGGCAGCTGGTCTCTCCTTCTGCCTTCCTATTTCCTCAGTTCTCCTCTCTGTTAGTCCTGCCTATACTTCCTGCCTGGCTACTGGCCAATCAGTGTTTTATTTATTAACCAATTTATTTATTAACCAACACATTTGCCATACAGAACATCCCATAGCACTTCCCCTTTTCTTTTTTTTTTAAAAAAGGAAGGTTTTAACTTTTACATAGTAAAATTACAGATAACAAAACAATTATCAAGCAAGAATTATAGTTATAATATCTATTCTATTTATAATAACTAGTTTATTTGGCAAAATTAAAGAAGATATCCTATCTATCTTATATTTGTGAGTCTAAGGTTTTATATCTAACTTATCTTTTATCCTTTACAAGAGTTGATCAGGTTGTCTCTACACAGCAATAGAACACCAACTAAGACACCAAGATATCTCAGTATTGGAAGAGACTCCAGTGACAGTCTCTGCTCACTTCATGATTCTCCTGAAGACAAGAACTATTGCCACAGTTCAACTCTATAAAATAGGAAAAGAGGAAGTCTTGCTTCTGGCTTATCACCACAAAAGGATTTATTTCTGGCAGGTGCCACGGTGTTAATTAAAAATGTCCACATAGACTTCTAGAGAGATTTTTCAGGACAAAAGTCATATCCCCTAATATTTCACTTTCTAGTCCCAGAAAAATGTACAGTGATATTTAATAAGACATATCTGATCCATTGGCAACAATTAAAGCCAAAATATAGGTAACTAAAAGTATGATGTTTTCTTCAAGGTAATGTCTCACCTGATACTATTGATCTCATTACATCTTCCTTTCTCCCTGGAACTATGCATACTTTGCTGTGTGTGTATCTCAGATGGTGTGTAAGCTACGAAATATATGCTGCTAATAAATTGCCTTCTACCACTCAAGCACTTCCATTTCCCTTCTCAGCTCTGTGCTGGAAAGTCACGTCTACAAATATTCTCCATGAAATGTAGCACGGAATTGAAATGACATTTCACTACCAGTGAATCAGCACCTCCTCTCATTGATGCAGCTTACACTCTTCAGAACTATGACATAAGTGCTGACATCCATGGGGAAATGTGAGACATTAAGAAATAGTGGCCCCAAGTGTGGGAAGCATATTACACCTTCTCTGGACTAATTGACCTGCCACTGAACACTTCAGTGTGTTTCCAAATGGAGAAAATTCTTGGTCAAGCCTGAACGTAATATAAACATGATGTGGCCTTGCCAACAGAAAGGAAAATCTTCAGGCATTTGAGAGGATTTCCAGATCTATCAACTTAGTCTCAGCCTTCTTGCAGAGCCTATATTAAGAAAGTAGTGTAAGTCAATCTGTTGTAAGAGAAAAAGTTTCAGCCTGGGCTACGGTGTGAGACTGTGGATATGAGGGGTGGTGTAAGAAAGAGAATTGTCTCTCTGTGTGTGTGTGTGTGTGTGAGTCTGTATGTGTCTGTGTGTGCATGGGGATAACTAGTTAATTATATTATAATCTTTGAATGAAAATACATAATGATTACAGGAATTGAGGACTGCCAGGTTCCAGGCACCAAGCCAGCCTTGCATACATTGGGGTGAGCAATGGAGAAAGGGTCTTTCTACTCATATAGCATATGTTCTGCAAAGGTAAACTTCAGCATTGAACAATTTAGGAGTGTATAGAAACGTTAACCTAATCAAAGAGATTAGGAAGATTTCTTTGAGACCCTAATCACTGAGTTGAGTCTTAAAAGATTAGGGATTAACTAGTTGAGGAAACTGGTATAAGAACAGTATTCTTGCAAGGCAGAGAAAGTGTGTGTGGTAACTATAATAGAAATGGGTCCCTAGAAATCCAAGAAGGTAAGAGAAATTGGTTTGCCTAACAATAGAGTATAGGGAGCATGGATTTTATATAAGGGTTCTCCAGAGAAGCTGAACCAATAATAGATAGATGATATAGATATAGATAGATAGATAGATAGATAGATAGATAGATAGATAGATAGATAGATAGACAGATGATAGATACATAGATAGATAAATAGACAGACACATAGAGAGAGATAAATGATAGATAAATTTGGATTAATTACATGAATTGGCTCACCTAATTACAATAGCTAACATATTCCATGACATGTCATTTGCCACCTAGGAAACCAGGGAATATGGTAGTATGGTTCTAAGTCTAAAAGTTTGAGAACCATAGGATCCACTACAGATCTTAGGACAAGACTGCAAGGCTGAGAACTATGGGATCCACTACAGATCTTAGGACAAGACTGCAAGGCTGAAAATCTGGAGGTAAATGGAGGAGACTGATACATTCCCCAGAGTGTGAAGGCCAGAGAAGCTGAAGCCCTGGTGTCCAAGGTGAAGAAAAAAAATGAATGACCCATTCCCAGAAGAGAAGGATCAACTTTGTACCTCTTTGTGCTCGATCCAGGCCCTCAGCTGATCAGAGAATCATCACATAATATTTGATGGAGGATCTTCATTATCTGTCCACTGATTCAAAGGCCGGTCTCTTCAATATTCATACCCAGAAATAACACTCTACCAGCTATCAGGATATCCCATAATCCAGTCAAGTTGATCCCTAAAATTAAGCATCGCAGCATTCAAGATCATGTTAAACATGTTTAACACACCCAAACTGAATTGTCTTGCACATCTGTTCTGCTAGAAGATTCCTCTGTCTCAATAAATGGGAAGTCTATACTATAACATGAAATTGGAATAAATCACTCTTCTCTAAGTTAACATTCTTCTCCAAATTGTCTCAACTGTACTTAGTCATATTACAAAGTGAAAAATAAAAGTCCTTACAAAGGCCCCCAAGTTCAGACCACAGTTTCATCTGCTATTAAATCTCTGTCTTCATCCCTCATTATTCATATCCTCACTTCATGTGCCTCACACCTGATATCTGAGAATTTCTTGTGGGGAAGACATGCTGTCCTTTCCATGTACTTACTCCTCTCTCTGCATGTAGGCTTTTCCTTGCCTATATCTACATGGCTTACATCCTCACCTATTCCAGTCTCTGCTCCAGTATCTTCTAAAGAGAGGCTTCTTCTAACTATCCTTTTAAAGTTTCAATCTGCCCTCCTTCTTTACCTTGTTTGTTTATATTCCTATTATATCTTGTGAATATTTATACATGATTGCCTGTGTAGGCACATACACATTTACATAGACACACTAGAATGCAAGCATTGTAAGGACTCAAATTGTCTTCAGTTTTGTAGTTTCTCTGAACATGGAATGGTGCTTGGGACATAGTAAGTATGCAGCAAAAGTACCTGTTGGATGAAGATATTTGTCCTAAGATTATTCATTGAAAGCCTGAAATATATATTCATAGTCCAATAGAAAAAAATTTAAGTTAGCTTAAGCCAATGGGGGAAAAAACATTAGATTATTCATGATGCCAGAAGGAGGATGCTTTGGGGAAGAGTAGCTTCCCTGAGCAAGCAAGCTTTTTATTTATTTATTTATTTTTGCTTGTTTAGTGAAGAGTATAGTGAACTAAAGAAGTAGGCCTGCTAGCCTTGACAATGACTTGGTGTCATAGCCAGCTTCTAAGATGCCCCTACCATCCATTTGGTGTTCTATATCATCCAGTTTTGATGCTAAGGGTTAAATCTCTCTTCTATGCCATAAGCCAAAATGAGAGTCTGGTCCTGAGATACCAAGTGAATATTATGAAATAACACTGTACTACTTGCCAGATATGTTGTAAAAGATCACATAACAATTCATGCTACACTATGCCCACCATGCTAGTAAAATCATATGAGCGAGGACATGAAGAAATCTTGATACTCTCAAAGGGTAGGATGTCCTACCAGTCTCATTGTCCCTGTCTTCAGCCATTGGGATTGCTCCAGTTGAAGTCACAAACCCTGGAAACAGAGACAGGTCTTTCCACTGTATCACAGCTGAATTCCAGAATCTCAACACCCAACAAAAGTAGCCTTAGCCACTGCCATAGGTAGTGTGATCAGCCCCCATAAATAACCAAACATTTGGTGAACATTCTGCACAATATGATCTCACCAAGAAGGCATGGGCTCAGGATTTACCAGCTTGAAGGACAGCATATCTCAAGGTATCTACTGTATCTCAGAGCTTGGTTAGGAAGAGCTGAATGTAATGTTCCAACAAAATCAAAATGCAGCTAATCCCAGGCAGCTCTTAGCCAAAACTTGTAGCTGGAAGTTTCTAGGTCCCACCCAGTACCACAGTCCTGCAGCCACTGATAAAATAATCACTCAGAGGCTTATATTAAATACCACTACAAAAACTATCAGATTTTCCCACTTGCTTTTTCTCCAGACATATTGTTATTACACACAACCCTTCAAAGGGATAATAATTAGTTTTATTAACTGAGAGAGCATGGATTCCCATGATACTTTCATCTTTTGACCACTGGAGACACCTAGAGTAGTATCTCCCATTACAGCATAAACTGAAATAAACACTATCTTCTCCCAAGGACAATGAATTAATTGCTGTGAAGTTCATCAAAGAACTAACTGGAACTGTTACTTAAAAATATTAATGTCTGTACTCTTTATGCTTTCCTATACAAAAGTAGTGATGAAATTATATCAGAGACATGAAAGTATAAATGTAAATACTAGTTAAATTAAGTCCTCTTTTTTAATCACAAACAGGATGTATGAAATAGATAGCTTAAAGAAAATCACCAAAACCCTAATGATGGTTCATGGAAATGTAATGCAACATGAGGTCAGAAGATTTCTAGAAAGACAATGCAAGTACTTGCAAGTACATTTCTTCCATGAATACTAACATGTCACATAGGTATTCCTTCAGAACTTCAGCAAATCCTATATTTAATGAGCTGTAGACAAATTTCTAGACAGTCTTATAAAATAAGAAACACAAAGCCACATACAGAGGTAATAGCCGAAGAGATCAGAGCGAATACCCACAACTAGCCTTAGCTTACCATTGCCAGTAGTTTTCATAGACAGAGAGAGTTTCTTTCTGTCTGACCTGTGCTTTTATTGTCTTTCTGTTTTGTCTTTTCATTGGCTCTAAGCCCAGCCACATGACTTTCTCATCACTGTCTGTCTATACAGACCTCTAGGTCTCTATGGTTGGTACTGGGATTAAAGGCTCATGTCACCACACTTGGCTATGTCCTTGACCACACAGAGACTCTTCCTGCCATCTGATCAGATTAAGGGCATGGGCTACCACCGCCTGACTTCTGTTTATGGCTCTCTGACTTCTGATCTCCAGGCAAACCTTATTTATTAACATACAAATACAATATCACATTTCAGCACAAATAAGTATCACCGCATTTCCCCTTTTTATTCTAGTAAAAAGAAAAATGTTATAACTAATATAAAAAAACTATATACAATAAGTACAATAACTATATACAATATATGCAAGCAATAACTATACTGTTGTCATGCTTATGGCTTTTAGCCCTTGACACAAGAAATGTGTCCAACTGACAAGCTCCTCCTGAGAGCCATAGACCATCAAACAAACACCTCAACAACATGCATGAGAAGTCATCTTTGGAGTTGTTGGTCAGGGATGTCCAAGAGACTCCCAAGAATTACAGGGTATTGCTATTGTTCTTGCCCATCTACTAGAGATATAAAGTAATTTATTATTGCTGAAGAGGCCTTGTACTTCAGATACAAGACCCAGAGGACCAAAGCAGGATTTAACCAGAATGCTTCCTCCCTGAGGACTAGCTTTCATAGTACCAGAAGGCACTGTGAAAGCTTCCACAAGAGGGAAACAACCTGTAGTTCTACCCAGCTAAGATGCCTATAAAGCACAACAGTGATCAACATGGCTGATAACCCGAAGAGCACGGTACTGGCACTCATACATTGGGGACAACCAACAGCTCTCTAATTAGACTTAGGACCTGATCAACAAGGGGGAAATCAAGCCTGGTATACTGGAAGCCTGCCTAGTACGTAAGGCTAGTGAAGTCATGGATCTTAGAGGAGAACCTACAACCACCACTTTACTAAATAAGCAGAATCCCTAACTGTATTCTAAATATTTATGCTTATACCCACAGATAAGTGTAGTTCTCATCCTTCATTAAGGAAACTTCTCTTTGCAACAAACAGAGACCACTGCAAAAAAAAAAAAATGCAACCAATCAAAAATCAGAACCCATTCCCAACTGATACATCTAAAACACAATTCCTTAACCTAAGGCTTAGGGATCATTGCAGAAGTAGAGGCAGAAACATTGTTTCTGAGTTTGTGTCAGCTAGAAATGTCAGAAGCTACACCCATGAAGTCTTACCGCATGGCTACCTAAACACAACTTAAACAAGGACAACACGAATAGACATCCTAACACGGAAGAGAGAAAGCTCATGAGGCCTCAGCCCTAGATAAAGAGTTACAGTTAACTAAGGAATAGAATACTCAGAGTGGGAGGAATAGTCTTCCCCAAGGAAGAACACACCAGTTGGTTATGCAATACCAGATGGTCATCCTGAAAACATACACATACAAGTAACATTAGTTGTATTTATGCATTTAGGAATATACATACATATGTACATACATATACACATACACACACATAAAACATTAAGAACCCATTAATTTGAAAAAGAACAAGGAAGTATATAGGGGGGGACTGGAGGGAAGAAATGGAAGGGAGAAATGACAAAATTATAATTTTTTTAAAAAATTAAAGCTATTTTTTTAATCCAGAAAAAAAGAAATGTACCTAAAGCCTAAGTTTAACCTACACAAATCCCTGTACACAAAGAAATTAGTTATAAATGAATAAACACTTCACATGGCTTTGAAAACTGTAAAATCTCCAAAGATAATATGGGACGTCTATATGATTGTTTGGGCTGTTGGTGAAAGCTTATGATATAGACAAAACAATTTTAAGAAGCCAACACCCCCAAATTTCTCTATCATCTCCAGAATAAGGTTCTACTTTTCTTAATAGACAAACAAATATCTCTTACCCTATGTCTGTGCATAGCGTCATAATCATTTATTACACCTTCTTTAACATTACAATCTCTATTTTGCTCTCCATGACACACGTACATACATGCTTGCTCACATCTGTAAACACACATTCTAGCAAGAAGGAACTAGTTGAAGTTCACCATATGTACTAAGCTGTTTCAAATTTCTGAAGTTTTATTCATTTCTCTCTCTGTCTACCCTATGCTTTCCTCTCCTTTAAAACTCATATGAAACACCACCTTGCTTTTCCCCCTCTTTGTAGATTCGGGTCATTTCTTCATTGGGAAGCCTCAAACATGGAAAGACTGGATCCCCCCTTCCTTTTATGTTTCTACCCTTACTTAACTGGGAGAAAGTAGCCTTATTTGATTGTTTTCTAAAATGCAGGGTTGGTCTATCTGTGGAAGGAATGGAAGGCAGAAGAATAGCCCCATAAATTAGAGGAAATATTTAAGAACTGTGACTGTCAGTGGCAGTGGTACTCACCTGTTCTTACCAAGGATGAATAATATCCCATTTGCTGCCATCAACATCATTGTTAAATGAAAAGAATCTAAAGGTGACATTTATCAAATCATAAATGTGACATTTACTAAAATTTTGATTGACAAGCAAATAAAATCATGTCCTAGAATCAAGCTTGGGGATCATATAAATGTTCAGTCTACTTTATAAAAGTTTCTGCAGAATTTCAGAAGAGACAGCCCACAAGCAGCAACTCAGCACAGTGCATCACTGGGTGGTCACCATGTACTCTATAGCACTGAATTCTCCAGGAACCTCCTTGCATAAGGGCATACACACATAGTATTTCATAAAGGAAGTATCTGTGAATCAGTAAGACACTAAAGGGGATTAGAAACCCAAGGTGCCAATCTGGGGCATAAGTAAAGAGAAGACAGATGTATATTTAGTGTGGATAAATGAAGAACAAAGTTACTCACCTCTATCCCTGGGAACAAGATGAAAGCTGAAAATAGCCCAAGGGGAAAAAAAAAAAACTAATGCTTGCTTAGGTTTTAGCTTTTTGTCTTGATCCATTTTTAGCCAGAAACTATTGTCCCAGCTCCCAGGGATTTTAAAATTTGAACATTTATAACATATTTGCTTCTGAGTGGAAAATGTCACAAAATATTTAATTCTATAGAAATTTCTAAAGTAATATTTATCTTATCCTTAAAATGCTAAAAACAACAGCTATCATATAAGGATTAATTACACTCTGTATTATAATGTAATCAATTATTTTAATAAATGTCCCTTTATGAACATGTAACCCTGTAGAACCCAGTGCAGAAGGAGATAGAGCATTCTATATATTTAACAACTGGGAATGTTTGTAATTTCAAGGACCCCTCATTCCATGGAGGTTATATGAAGTAGAGATTGAACAGAAACAGTATCTGGAATTATAGAATGGATTTTCAGAAAACAGACCTAACTCTGTTTGAGGATTTAAGAAGGAAGGCCGATAACTGTGTTCCCCCATTTTAATTTCAAATAGTAGCCAGTGGTGCTCTACCTGCTGAGGAGACAAGAGGATAATCAACCCCATGAAGTGACGACAGAAGAGCTTCTCAGACACACCTTAAGCAGAAAGGAGAGTCAGCATGGCTTCATCCCCAACTGCAAGTGTCAGTGACATTCTGCAGTTCTATTTCCAACCTTTATGTTTTTTTCCTGGTGCCACTACCAAACATCGCATCATTCTGTTCCTAAATACCTGAGAATTCATCTTGTAACCGGTAAGAACAATTGAAAACATCTATCGTAACAATTCATAACCAATACAACTTCTAATCAACCCTTAAAGTCACCTAAATTCTATTCCCTCCAAATATTTCATTTCTCCTGCTTTTATTTTTTGTTATGCTTCTATGTAAAAAAACAAAACAAAATGAACAAGAAAGAAAAAATTCTTCCTGTATAATCTCTGAGAAATCGCAACCCCTAGTCTCTGGAAGCTCGATTAACACTCACACCCACGATGCAGAATTCTCTCATTAGACAGAAACAATCCATGGAACATCAATTCACCTTGCGACTGTGAAGAAATAAAATGGAAATAATGCCATTCCATAATATTATCTAGTCTGAAGGCAAAAATAAAGTCACTCTTCAGACTACAACAAGATCAAGCATCGTTCTTTTCCAGATAAGTGAATACAAGATATTCAGTAAATAGTGTAATTTTAACCATACTTAGCCTACACTGTGACATTTATTAATTACCAAAAAAAAAAAAATCCTCTCTCCTCTATAGCGTTACTCCAGAGCAAGGCTCCTCTCCCTTGAATCCTTCCTGTCATCATGTGATGGCAGCCCAAATCCTGAAGGTCCTTCCTTACATCTGTTAAGGAGCTACCCCCACATTTCTCTATGGGGTGCATTTTCCTCTGCACCAACAAGTATTATCCACAACTTATTGAGTTACAAGTATAATCTTTGTGGTACATGGCTTAACACACAGGAGTGTGAGAGGGAGAAATATGGCTGTTGTGAAATACAGTCTATAGGAGAGCTGATTTTTCCCTTTAATGATGGCTCTTCAGAACAATGAACTCATTGTTTGGAAACCTAAAAAGGATGCCAATATGGTATACCTTCATCTGTTTAAAATTATGAACTTATGGGGTTTTTTATTATTCCAATCTATGACAAAATTTTTTCTGTTCAAATATTCCTATCTTTAGCCAGAAGAAGCTCTTTAAATTCTGTGTCCTGATGGAATGACCCTAGAAGACTTTGATAGCTTATGCTTTCAGACACAAGTGTATGTCTCTGCCTTATTTATCCCCCTAAGATGATGATGATGATGATGATGATGATGACGATGATGATGATGTGTGGGTGTGTATATCTGTGTGTGTGTGTGTGTGTGTGTGTGTGTGTGTGTGTGTGTGTGTGTCTGTGACCTGGGAGGTGGGGGGGGATAGTCCTCTAATGAATTATCTCTTGCAACCCTGGAAGCTGGGGAGTTCCTTGTTCTACAGTTCGTAAGAGAGAGATTCAGGCAAATAAAGTTCTTGTCCAGTCTGAATCTGTATCCAAAGGGAAGGGAAGACAGATGCCTCAGCTCAAAGATGGTCGAGAGGAAGAGTTGTCACTCAGCCTTTTATTCTATCTAGTCCCTCAGCAGACTGGGTGAGGTCACCTACACGGTGGGGAACAATCTGCTTTACTCAAATTATCAATGCACATGTTAGTCTTACCGAGGAACACTCTCACAAAAAGTCAGGAATCATGGTTAGACAAGCAGCTGGGCGCCTCATAGCCTGGTAAGCTTGACACAAAACTATTCACCACGAGAAGTCAGCTATGCTCTTTAATATTCAGTTTCAGCAAAGAATGAAAGTGGCAGTGCTGAATACACAGTTCCTGTACTGACCAAGGACCTGCGAGGTCTCATGGGTGTTTCCATCCTATACCTTTATAAGAATCTACAGACAAGGAAAAGTTTTAGGAAAAATGTGAACATAAGTAAAGATGAAGAAAATGGATCTAAAGAGAAAAATAAGATGCATTATCATCTTCAAATAAACATCTTTCAATGTTTAGGCAGCCAGCCACGTTATACAACTCTCTCATGGAGAAAGGAAGCGAAGTAAGAGATAAGTTGGTTATCCATAATGTCACCATCACCTAGATTTATGAAAAAGGTCCATTCAAGTCTGAAGATGGGACACAGAATATTCAGTTGTTTGTCTAAATGCTAAAGACCACCTGCCCTCTCAGGGGATGTACTTTGAAAGACACAGATCTCTGTTGTTTCATTTAAAAACAATCCTTTCCACCTGACACTGTGGAAAGTAGATTAGCTTCTCTCTAATCCATCCCAAATGGCTCCACAGAAAGCCGCTTTATGGCTGGCTCTAAACAGAAAGGGAGGTGGTTTTGGATGTGGACCACAGCTCCCTGTCAGCAGATCTAGCAACTGCTATGAAGGTAGAAATGAGCAGCGATCTCCTCAGCCAGCTGACAGCCCACAAGGAGTCTCCCCACACTCCTCAGGCACTCCTCCTTCATGAAACAGCTACAACCATCCTCACCCTCAAGGTGAGAACTGGGCCTTGGAGAGGCAGTCTTCGCCATCATGGACACCATGAAACACCCCCACAGACTCCAGAATAAACAAAGCTGTGTTTAACCTAAAGTCAAGTCAGGAAGGGATGCAAGCATGTGGACAGTGCCTCTCACAGGAAACAATGACAACATTTTTAGTCATCTCAAAATAGGACGTCAGTAACAATCACTTAGAATAATTCAGCCTTTCTAATGAACAGCTGGGACTAAGGCTGGGTGACTGCAGGGGAAAGCCCTGAAAAACATAACTATCCAAAGGAGGATTTCCTCCTGGAAGGTCAATGGAAGGACAGCAGTGTGACTGCTCCCGCCAGCCCAGGAAGCGAGATGAGGGAACTTCACAAGGAACATACAATGTGACCGAGGAAATAACCAACAACCTTAATAATACCGCAGGCTTTTTTTTTTATCTTCTCTTAAGCCTAGAAGCTACATTCTATTTTTGTACATTTTTTTTTGTTTTTTGATTGACAAGAAAGGACAGCAAGGTAAAAGCAGATTGCTTCTTTAATAAGTTGACTGCAATTCACAAATCCTAGATTAGATGGAAAAATACCTACATAGACAATATCTCTCCCATTTATCTGTTGCTTCCTTTCTGTGAGCATAGATGCTTAGCAAAAAGAAAACAGAGTTGATTCAAATGCATTCTTTAATCATGTAACCAAAATGGTACAATTTGGGCTATTTCTCGGTAGAACTGGCAATCAATACACCTAAGCTACCATAAATCTTTTTGATGAGATAGTCATTCAGAGATTGATTTAACCAAAATCTTGAATCAATAGTTGCATCTTTTGTCCCATTTTTTTTCTTTACAAAATATATAACAAAGGAAAAGCTTTAGAAAATATTTTCAAGTATCTATCTATGATGGGCTGAATGGTGATCCCAAAGAAGAGATAGAGATCTACATCCCAAGCCTTAGAGCCTGTAACTATTGTCTTATACAGAAAATAATATTACTTTGTGTGGCAAACGATGCCATTAAAGATTCTGAGGACCTCTCTGGATTATATAAGTGACCCTAGGTGCAATTACATACACCTTTATATGGTAGAATAAAGACAAGATTGTGAGGTGCCAACACACAGAAAAGACCCACTTCCGCCACAAGCTAACAAATGTCAAGGTATGCTGGCAGCGCCCAGAAGCTAGAAAAGGTTAGAAACTAATTGTCTCCAAGGGAATCAGAAGAGACTATGCCTGTGCCAACACCTTTGACCTCTATCCTCCAGAACTGTGGCAGAAAGAATTCCCATTGTTGTTCTTTTGTTAACGTGTGTGTGTGTGTGTGTGTGTGTGTGTGTGTGTGTGTGTGTGTAAATGTATGCAGCCAAAAGAGGGTGTCAGAGCTCCTGGAACTGGAGTTATAGGTGGTTGTGAATCACCTGATACAGGTACTGGGAACTGAACTCAGGGCCTATAGAAGAGCAACAAGCACTCTTAACTACTGAACCACCCATCCAGGCCCCCATTGTTTAAGCCACCATATCTGAGATAATTCTTTACAGCAGCCACATGCAATGAAAACTCCATTTATTCCTTATTATCTTCTCTAATCCACAAAAGAAGACTAGACTAGTCTACATGTTTGTACTAGTGAGCCAAGACTAGCTAGAGCTATCATATCAGAAACAGATACTGACAAAAAAAATCAATAAAGCAGCCTAAGCCAGCCTGACATTTTCTGTTAAGAATTTATATATAAGAGATACAAGAACCACAGCCAGTTCACGTTGGCCCCTGAAGCTATAGAATCTCATACACTGTAGACCAAAGACAGTCTCATAGTAGGTGCAGACTAAAGTTCCAAGAGCATGAAACACTGTCTCTGTAATCTGCAGAATGGGAAAATGAAGGGCTGAGTGGCTCAGCTCACACTCCATGGAGAAAAGGTGCAATAAAATAAGAATGCTTTCATTTCCCTCTAAGTCATAGGTGCCGACAACTAAGTCTCTTCAAACCTGAATTTCTACAGGGAACCTTTCTCTCTTATATTTGCCTCTCTTCCCTTCTGCTGAACTTTGCACACTGGTGTGCAAAGCTTCCCCTGTCGGCCCTCCTGCAGCCCACATCCTCCTCCTCGACTGTCAGACTGTCCTTTCAACTTTTCAGTGGACTTGTCTACCCCCTCTAGCTCCACTACTTTGATTCCTATTTTCTCAGCCCAAAAGCTTTTGTCCCCAGTGCATCCTGAGACAGCTCTTATGAAAGGTACAGATGAGAGCAAATGTCCTCAGGTACCTGACCACTCAACAGCACTGGTAGAGCCGATATCGGCTTCTTCCTGGTCTTAAGACCCCTCCTCCTTTGTTTCCTATGCTGATTTTTCTTCATGAAATCCAGCCTTGGACTTTATTCTAACCTCAATTCTAAATAGCTTCTTCTGATCCCTTGGTTTCAAACACATTCTGGTAACTCGCTTGTGAACCTTCAGTTGAAATTTGTTCCTATTCATCATCTTCTCATAGTTGTTTACTAATTTCCTTACCCTTCTCTTGGCTGGATAATTTTTGATATCTTAGTCCACACCTTCCTAGTCTACTTCTTTTCAATAAATAGAACCAATATCTACTCAATTGTTCAGGTTAAAAAAAAACTTTGCAAGTCATCTCCAATTCCTCTCCTTCCTTCATATTCCATATCTAATATAACAGCAAGTCCTATGAGCTCACCTTTAGAACTTATTCTGAACCTGACCAACCCTTACCACTTCACTATCATCCCATCATCATTCCCACAAAATGATTATGATGGCCTTCAAACTATAAATAATAACAACCAGTTACCATCTCGCTGTATCGTGTTGGATAAACTATCACATCAAATGAAAATAAAAATCCCAAAGATCCAGGTTGCCCTGTGTGATCTCTTTTCTTCTTATACTTAGGATCATGTCTTCCTGCACAACTTGGCTCTGTGTTGGAGCTGTGCCAGGCTCATTTCCATCCTTTGTGTCTCTAACTTCAGCTCAGTTTCATAGCCATTCAGTTACTGTTCATCCACTTGAAGTATCTTCTCCAGATCTTCCTGTGCCTTCCTTCCTCTTACAACTGAACACAACCTCAGAGAAACCTTCCTGACCACCTAACCCAAAGGAAACCACCCTACCCTATCACTACTTGCTATATTTCTCTATTTGATTCCCTAGCATTCCCGAGTGTTTACATCCATTGTATTACCGCATTTGAATGTTTAATGTCTGGTTCTCCCATTGTTATATTAGCTCTTTTAGACAACGACTTTGACATTTTTGGTCCTGTGTCCCCAAGTACTTAGTCTGTAACTGATATTCAGTAAATATTCATTGACTGACTAACTGTAAGGCCCTCTGAGAAGTCTTTCATTCCAATCTCCCTTAGGATCAGTGGCACATCATTCTTTGTCCTTGATATTAATCACTATATTAATAGCCTTACATTAATTGCTATATTATTTTAATAATCTACTTTCATATGTAGATTATTAAACTTGAACTTCTCATCCCTACAACCTAAGGACTTTTTTTTTTTTGGTTTGGCCAATATTTTGCATTGTTATATTAATTTATTTGTCTATGATATGTGGATTGTATATAAACTTACATGAGATCTTGTACTACTAATTAATGTCTGTCTTTCAACAAACAGTTGCTATATTAACAGCATAACTGGGGGGGGAACTATTCACTTTAAACACATAACAACTGAATAGCAAACACACCACAATTTAAATTTGCAGAGCAATATCATTTACTTTTATCTTCATTTGACACACAATTTGACAGACATTTTGTTGCTATTAAATACAAGAGCATCTATAAGTGAATCTATAGACAGTCAATTGACTTACGAAAAGTTACAAACCTGAGCACATAGAAATAACACATAGATGACCTGATTGGAGACAACCTAAGGACTTCAATAAAATTTTTGAAGTGATTCTATATGATGAATTTGAACATTTATCAAAGATCCATGAGCACAAGGATAAGAATCTGAGAGGGAAAAGCAATTTCAGCCCTAACATTCCCTTTGTCTATGCTGATCCAGGTTTCTCTGATACAAGCTTAAAGTCTGACCTCCAAGTCACATCTGAGGAAGTAAAAGTGAAGGCACTCTGGGCCCCCTTGCTTTCCACTACCAGGCAAACCTGAATGTGCTTCTCTCCCAAGAGAAGAGAAAAATCTTAGAGAGGGATCCTCTATTTCTGACTTGCTGATTATCTTGAACATAACTCAGGCGTAAGAGCTGAATCACTAAGTATAAGACAGCATGAAAATAGCACCTGCCCAGGAGATAGAAGCCCTGACTTCCAGTTCTGTATCTCCCCCTACTCAGCTCAGTAACTTTGGCAGGTGACTTTGCCTCTCTGAGGCTTTCCTTTCTGTAACATAAGGAGATTAGATGCACGGGCCCCAACTCTCTCTTCCATAGCTAATAATCAATGATTATTTGTGCACCTGTCTCCTTTTTGTTAGTCCTGTTTTAAAAGCCACTTTCTCCTCTGACTTTCCTAGGAGACCTGGAGCTTTGGAATAGCAGCTGTCTCAGCTTCGCTTGCAGCTCACTTCTGCTCATGCAGGAATGCACACGGCTCCCCAGGCAGAGAAATGTGTGATGGTTGATTTGCACCTTGCTGTTTGGATACTTGCAATGGCAAGTGGGAGCTTTATTGGGCTCACAACACTGAGGGATAGCAGGCATTCGATTCCTTTGAGCCCAGAGGTGGTTTTGCTTGCTTGTTTACCTTGACTCAAAAACACTTTTACTCAGGTGCTCGATTACAAAATGAAATGTGGCTCCACAGAACTAAATTGTGTGCAACGAAATTCAGACAGCTAGCCGTATACCTCTCCACATCCAAGACTTTATACACAGATCTTCACAAATGGGATAAAATCTGATGATAGTCTTCATACACACTGTGCAACAAATGCATTCTTTAACTGACCTCTTTATGACTGGAAATTAATTTGAAGCCAAATGTAGTGAATTTCTGAGAACCAAGGTCTTACTCAGCAGATTTCCAAGCTGATTTTCACTGTTCCTGATCCATTACTATAGTCATTTAGCATCCTCTAGAAAAGGACGGTTGTGGACCAGGAAAACACAGCTCAGTACAGGTCACTTCCTGGATGCATTCAAACTCACCCTGTGAACAACCATGAAACTGAGCAAAATACCTCCTCCCAACTAAGAGATGGAATCACCTGTCGATGAACTGCTGGCTGAGAGTCTGTCCTCATGCTTCTCCAAGTGTGACCCAACCAGAAGAAGTGTGACCCAGAAATTCTTGGAAAATGAAAATTCTCAGACGCCACAAGGTATAAACCACAAACTAAAAACAAGACCATGCAACTGTGGTTTAACAAGCCAGCCAGGTGATGGCTCTGAAACACATGAAAGTTTGAAAATGGGTGACCTGGCATGACACTAACTATGGAGGTGAAAGTGGTTCGTCATCCTCCATCAGCGAGTACTGGTTCATAAGAAAATAAGACACCTGCTTAGTCCACTACCAAGTCACCAGTTACTTTCTGATTCCCCAGGATGTATGAAACATAATGCAAGGCACCAGGGTATGACAACAGAGAAGATGGATACTGCGGGTTACCCATGCTACATGGTTTTTAAATGTATGATAATAAGGTGGGGGGGGGAGCTGCAATGAAAGCATCAAATTCCCAGATCTCCCCTAGATTCCCTTGATCTGTGATATCTGCAGAGGCTTCCCCAACACTGGAAACCAAGCAATGGGGTTGACAGCAGAAGGCTCTTCTGGGCAGAGGACACAGCCTGTGAAATGATGCTAAAGCAACTGAGATCTTATGTTTGCTTTCAAGAGACTAAAATGGAAGATAAGACAAGGCCAGAGAATTAAGCAGAGACCCTCTTAACAAGGCCCTCATCAAACTTTTAATTTTGTCTTAAGAGCAAAAGAACCCTAAAGAAATGTGCTGAAATAATTGGATTTGCATTTTTAAAGCTAGCTCTGCATGGTGAGAATGAATCGGAGGGGAGCTGAGCACAACTCAGAGAACCTAGCAAGGCACCACAGTGTCAGAAGAAGAAACAAGCAGGCATAGTGGTGGTGCATGTCTATGATCGCAGCACTCAGAGGCTGAGACCAAGGATGGTGAGTTCCAAGCCAGCTGGGAATACATAGTGAGATCCTGCCAACAAATAAATAATAAAAGAAGAAAATGGTAGTTTGGCCTTGGATCTTGGCATATGTGAATGAGATAAGTACAAGTATTATTCTGGAGGCTAGATCAAAAAGACTTGGCAACTGACTGGTTTGACAAGAAAGTTCTAAATTGAGTCTCTGGCTTAAGGCACAGAAATTTAAATTGAATATGACTTCATTTATTATCAAAAAAGGCATGCTCAGAAATAGGAAGAGTATAATGCCTGGTTCACAGTAGATGCTGAATAAATATTGGCTGCATGTAGAAATGGATTTAACTTTCCCTAAGCAGAAGTTGAAAAAGGATCTCCTTCCTTCATGCCCATTCCTATCATTCAATTCAATCACAAACATGCACTAATTTAGCAGCATTTCAGATTTATAACATTATGAGATGCTGCCAGGGTGGCTTCTACAGTGTAATATATCTCCAGATTGGTCATGTCATATCCCCAAAACCTGGAAGTCTGTGGAATAGGACACAAGCCTAGCTGGGGTAGTATTATGCTACAGAACAAAGGAGTATATCAAAATGAACTTTGAAAATGTTAGTAGGCTAAAGATCGTGCAATACAGAGAGATTCCTGTGCTGTTAATGTGGCTCCTGTCCTTAGAAGGCAGATGTGAAGTCAGAGGAAAGGAGATGGCAATGTGAGGTCTAACATCAAGTATAGAGTTTTATACTTTCAAGATAAAAGAAGGGACCATGAGCCAATGAATACAGGTGAGTACTAAAAATTGAAACAAACAACAGTTCTTTCCTCAAAGCTCCAGAGGAACCAACTTTGCTGACATCTCAACTTTAGCCCAGTGAAATTAATTTCAGACTTCTGAGCTCTAAAACTTCCAGTGTGCACCATGCCCAAGTGACGTAGCTCTTCATTTCAAGGTATGCCCAACTAAACACCCCAGACTTCTGTGCAGCCAGTATTTGTCAGTGACACTCATGTATAGAGTTTGTTAGGAATATCTTTGAATGCTCTTTAAGGAGGGTTTAAATAATGGAAGGTTGTAGAAAACATTTTGCCCTGTGGGTGGGGAGACTGAGGGGTATCCACGCTGACCCTGAGGTAGCCTTGAGCATGAAAGCCATCTGCTGAGGATGACAGCAGCATGGATTCAAGAAGACACTGTACAGCAATATCAGCTCTCAGCTGCCAGGCTCTTCTGCATGAAAGGGAAGTCATAAGTCCCTATCTTGTTTATTATACTGTTATTTATTTTAGATTTTTCTAATATATTTAAGCAGACCTATTCCGAACTAGTACATGGAACATACCACTTCTCCGGGATACTCAAAACAACCTTGGGCCACATGCATATGTACATACAATTTTGCATTTAATTCTACATTTATAGAGCATTCCTACTCTTATTTAAAGTCTGAAACATTAAGCTTCAAGAGTCAGGAAACCCATGTTAAAAATTCTTGCCCTGGTAGCAAATACAATATTCAGCCCAGTGCAGGTTAGACCAAATCAAATAACTTTATGCACAAAACAACTTAAAAAAACAGATATCATAATCTCTATCTGTGAAAAGCATAAATCAAATATTGCATGCACATATGCACATACTACTTCTATTTATTGACAAGTAAAAGGGTAAATCGCATGACTACAGGACCTACAGCTGATAAGAACCTCAGATCCGTTTATCCAGTCCTCCCACTGGAGAGAAAGAAAGAGGCTACTGGCTTTGAAATCACTTAATCATTCACCTTTGGCTGGTCAAATGGCTCATGAATAAAGGTGCTTGCTACCAAGACTGACTACCTGATTTCTATTCCCAGGCCCCACACCATAGAAGGAGAAAACCACCTCCCATGATTGTCCTCCAACTTCCACATGTGCGCCAGGCATTCTCAAGTGCACAAAAGCACCACAGGCACACACACACACGAGAGAGAGAGAGAGAGAGAGAGAGAGAGAGATATTATTTTTTTTTTTAAATCAAGACACCTGTAGCACAAATTCTAATTGCTCTTAATAATAAAAAAAAAAACTCAGAGTCAGATATAGGAGTAAATGCTGAAAGATCAGAAAGACAAAGGAGCAAGCCACAGCCACTTTATTTTATTTTATTTTATTTTTTATTAAGAACAACTTTTTATTCATTTTATATACCAACCACAGATCCCCCTCTTCCCTCCTTCCACCCCTCCAGCCTCTTCCCCCCAACCCACCCCCCATTTCCTCCTACAAGAAGGTAAGGCCTCCTATGGGGAATCAGCAGAGCCTTGGTACATTTAGTAGAGGCAGATCCAAGCCCCTCTCCCTGACTCAAGGCTGTGTGAGGTGTCCCACCATAGGTGGTGGGCTCCAACAAGCCATCTCATGCACCAGGGATAGATCCTGATCCTAATGCCAGGGGGCCCTCAAGCAGATAAAGCTACACAACTGTCTCACTTATGCAGAGTCACTTCTTACCTCGCCAACTCCTCAGCCTGAAAGGGGAACTGAGCTCCTGTCTCCACCTGCCTTTTATTCCTCTCTCCACCCAGCCATATCACTTCCTGTTTTCTCCTACCAAGTGCTGGGATTAAAGGCATGTGCCCCCCAAGTACTGGGATCAAAGGTATGAGTTCCCAAGTGCTGGGATTAAAGATGCATGCCACCAAAAAAAAAAAAAAAAGATGCATCCACCATTGCCTGCCCTCTATGGTTAACTAGAGGCTACCTCTGCACTCTGATCTCCAGGCAAGCTTTATTTGTTAGAGCACAAACAAAATATCACCATAGACACCTAGTCTTTGAGTCTTCCCATGTTTCAGTTCGGTTTTCTACAAGCTTTGTTGATTTGCTGAGCTCACTTTGAGTAGATTCCTTTACCAAGTATGTCCTACATACATAGTATTTCTTGTTTGATTTTTCAGTGGTACAACTGAAGAATTGATAACTGACACATAAATACAGTTTATTTATAAATAAAGTTTTATTAACTAAATCTCTGTCCCTCTGAAGAACTCAAGATTCAAAAATTAAGGTGAAATTTTGCTTCTAAGAGAGGCTGAATAGCAAGTAGCTCACCTCCTCTCCTTTCTCACACCCTCCAAAAAGCCCTCATGCATCTCCCCCCTACTTAAAAACCCTTTTGTCACCCTGACTTCTCCCTACCACTTCCTAGTGGCTAGTTGCTGACTCAGCTTCCTGACCGCAGGTAAATTTCATTTTATCAAACACATCTTTGCATCATTAAACAAATGTTCCAGAGCATAAAAAAGTAACACACCTTAAAATAATATTCTACAACAAGAGGAACATGGTAAGAGGTTACTTACAGAAGCAAAAATTACTAAAAAATAGCTGTATTACCCAAAGTCCACCCCAGCATGGATGATGGCTCACAATATCTCAAGATCTAGAACACACTGCACAGTTGCTGGTAGCTTGGTCTGAGCCTCTTTCCTTCAGCTCAGCTGGTCTGTCACTTCTATACAGCCAAGCTGGTTTGAGAGTGTATCCCAGCAGTCCTTACTGCTTGTGTACACTTGCGGAGTAAGGAGTCTGCTCAGTTTCAGGGACTTCCTGACACTATTGAGTTGTTTATTTCCTGAGTTTTAAAAAACTGCCCTGAAAGATGGACTGTTTTATATCAGAAGGAAGTCATTACACAACACACACAAAGAAAAATTTTAGTTAAGGCAGTTAAAAAATAGTCTGAGGTATCTTTGTGGATTTCTGGGGACCTCTTTAGAACTTTGCTTCTTCCTATTCCCATGGGATCTTCATTTATCATGGTCTCTTTTTCCTTGTTCTCCCTCTCTGTTCTTGATCCAGCTGGGATCTCTCGCTCCCCTAAGCTCTCTTTCCCTCAACCCTTGCCCTTCATTACTCCCCCTCACGTCCAGTTTGCTCATATAGATCTCATCCATTTCTCTGTTGTTGGGCAATCCCTGTGTCTTTCTTAGGGTCCTGTTTTCTAGGAAGCCTCCCTGGAGTTGTGAGTAGCAGTCTAGTATCTCTACAATAGACTACTGGCAATGGTTGAGAGACAGCCTGAACTGATCTACTCTGGTGATCAGATGGCCAAACACCCTAACTGTCATGCTAGAACTCTCATCCAATGACTGATGGAAGCAGATGCAGAGATCCATGGCCACACCCCAGGTGGAGCTCCGGGAGTCCAATCAGCAAGAAAGAGGAGGGATTGTATGAGCAAGAATTGTTGTGACCATGATTGGAAAAAGCACAGGGACAAATAGCCAAACTAGTGGAAACACATGAACTATGAACCAATAGCTAAGGAGCCCCCAACTGGATCAGGCCCTCTGGATAAGTGAGACAGTTGATTAACTTGAACGGTTTGGGAGGCCCCCAGGCAGTGGAACTGGGACCTGTCCTTAGTGCATGAGATGGCTGTTTGGAACCTGGGGCCTATGCAGGGATACTTTACTCAGCCTGGGCGAAGGGAGGAGGGGACTGGACCTGCCTGGACTGAATATACCAGGCTGAGCTGAATCCCCAGGGGAGTCCTTGTCCTGGAGGAGATGGGAATGGGGGGTGGGCTGGGGGGAGGGCGAGGGGCCTGGAGGAGGGAGGACAGGGGAATCCATGGCTGACATGTAAAATTAAATTAAATTATAAAATAAATTTAAAAAAAAACAGTCTGAGAAACTCACACAATCAAGATGATGAAAGAATACACAGCAACTAACATCCTGTCACCTCTGAGTAGGGTCCTGGGACAGAAAAAAAGGTATCTTAGAAAAACTTAATGAAATACTGACTTCAGTTCATGATGATGTGTCAATACCAGTTTACCGTGACAACTCCCTTCAATTAATATGAGACATTCATAACAAAATTTGGGTATATAAGCTCTGCCTTTGTAAATTTTGCACATATAAGACTACTCTAAAAACTCTAAAATTAAGATTTTTATTTAAAAGAAAAACTTGCTAGCTTAAAGTATTTTCCAAAATTGAAATGTATAGAACTATTTTTCCTCTTTGGCAATGACTTCGGCAATGACATTTGCTGTCCTCATCCGGGTTAACCAAATACCTGAAATACATTCTGCTGCTTTTTCTGATGACTTGCTCTCTCTCTCTCTGGTCTACCACTGTGAAGCATGACACATGATAGATCCCCACCCCCGGGCTAACTCTTTTCCCTACCCCTTGTTGTTAAAATCTGAAAACTACATGCTATGCTCTGGTGTTGCATGATCCCATCTGCAAAGCTGCCTCCAAGTCTCCAACGTCTTCCCTTCTCCCTTCTCACAGCTGTTTACTTCTCAGCTTCAGCTTCTGATTGATTGTGCAGCATGTTCCCTCTTCCAACCATCCAGAATTTCTCTCTTGGCTCTCTCTAAACACCAGGAGGAGTTGAGTTCCTTTATGTCTTCAAATCTTCATGAATAGAAAGGTCAGTTCTCAGTAATAAACACAGTTTGTGTAATGAAGGATTTCCCCAACTGGGAAAAGCAGCTGATAAAACCATCTTTTAGTGAGAATGGTAGGGAAAGAAGACCTGGCATTTGTCTTTTCTTAATAGTTCAGTCCTTGACATTTAGCACACTTCTAGGATTAGACTGAGATTGTCCTCAATTATTTGCTATCTTTGGAGAAGAACAAACATTATGTTCATGTTATTAATTTTCCATGCAAAGTCGTATTTCAGGAATTTCTCCCCATAAACTCAATTTCTACAAAAAGAAATATTCTCAAGTATACCACAGAAGTATGAAGGAGAATAAGGAAAGGGGTGTGTGTGTGTGTGTGTGTGTGTGTGTGTGTGTGTGTGTGTGTTAACAGAAATTGATGTTTGCTAATCAAGGCTGAATTAGGAGCAGATCAAATCCCTGTTGCCCTTCAAAACCTCCCTATATATAGATAGAATACCACATCCAAAAACTTATTTCTTTAGTTAAAATGATTTTCCTAATCTGGGATTCTGATCCTTCTGGGATTCTAGAGCTCCTTTAACAACAAATTGCCCTTTATACATCACACATTTGTCTAAAACAGATACACGGCATCAAACAGCATACTTCTTAACCTTGTGATTGTTCTCATGCCAATTCAGCACACTGACACTTTCTTCAGGTTAAAAAAAAAGACTATTGGTAGGAAAAACACATCCTTGGTTACATGTGTTTCTTGGGCAAAGTCTTACAAAATTTAAGGTCAAGGTAAGAAAACTGTTAAGACACTGTAAGTGGTAGAAACCCTGAAAAGGCTTAATTTGGGGCCTCAGTAACAGAATTTGGCCTTCAGAAAACCTCTAGCAAATTGGTATGACTTGAGGAAATAAAGTAGAGCCTCCTGGGTCTCTTCTAAGCTTCCCAATGAGCGTGGGTTTAACAAACTAATGAGCTACTACCTCCAGCAAAAAACAGGTGGACTGAATCCAGAGTTAATGCTTTTCTGATGCAATCTCAAACACCTGGAAAGCCAGTATGGCAGTCCATGGAAGCAAACAGAAGGAAATAAGAAACGTACAGGTCCACGGAGACCATGGGAAGGGCAACATGAGGGACTCGGGCCAGGGGGGTCCTGACACAAAGATTTGGAACAATAGAGTTGAAGGTAGGTAGTTGGTAGAAAGGAGATATAATATGATATGAGGAACAATGAACAGCTTTGTCATGCATATATAAAATCACTTCTAAATATATTCACATCTTCACAATTTTGCTGGGTTTCTGATTTGCTCTAACATGACAATGATTTCAAACCTCACCACCACCAAAAAAAGACTTTTCACTCTATGTTTTGTCTTGTTGGTTAAAGATTTGGATTCATGCAATCCACTGATGCACTAGGAAACTACAATGTTGGAAGAGAAAACATGAAATCCAGAATTATGACTCAAATCCTCAATAGTAAAGTTCAAAGATCTTAAAATAAACTTTTTGAGATGATTCCATTGTTAAGTGTATCTGAATGCTAGGTTTTCTTATTATTTTAATTTTACTAATTCCCTGTGATTCATATTCCTCCAAAGGAAAAGGATTACTCACTCCCTACTTATTTCACCATAAAGTAGAACTTAGGTTCTCTCTCCTTCCCATGGCTCCCTCCTCACCCCTTACCTGCCTTCTAAAATCGTACACATCTAAGTCCAACAAGAATCTCACATAGAAAATACAGCCAATGAGAAAACAATGACATCACCTGGAAATGTTTTATAAAATGTTTCATTTTATAATAGTGCAGAAAATTATGTGCCATTTCCTCAAATCAGCACATATATGTTAAACCTGATTCATGTACGGAACTATAAGAAGTTTTCTTTGGAAATCATAATGTATGTTCATGAGGAAGCACCTCTGAGAAGCCATGCAATGGAGAACTATTTCATTTAGTCCACATAATTCTTTCAAACTTGGCCTTGAAGTGCTGAGTTCTAAACACTTACCAACATCCCATTTAAAAAAAAAATTGTGTGGCCCATTTTTTAGCATGAATTTGGAACCCTCACTAATGTGTGAAGTGATTTATGTTGATAGATATATTCTTCTCCAGTATTACAAACATGTCACACCACTTGTCTGGAATGCAAAGGGACTCTTCGACCACAGGTCAGGAAGCAGGCCTGTCCCCTGCTGTTACACCCCACCCCCTATCTCACAAGTACAACTGAGGTCCAGGGATATGACTAGAGCACAAAAAAGCAGTGTAGGAATCAGCAAGCCTTTGGGAGGATCTGTTGTTTGTCTAGCAGGGAGCTAGAAGCTTTACTTAGATTATTTGAGTTAATCCTAGAGACAGTCTGTAAGATAAATATTGTTATTCTGACTTTGGAGAAAACAGACTCAAAAGGACTAAGTAATTTTCCCAAAGCTCACACAGCTAGTGAGTATTGAAGCCAAGATATTTCTGTATTATATAATGAAGCTCTAGAATATTCCATTTGAAAAGGTTTGTGGTGCTTTCAAAAATTTAAAAAACAGAATTTACACAGGAAAGCAACAAATAGAAATGAGATAAGACTGAAATATTACTACACTGGCTTCTGCCCAACAAAGGGATTAATTTTAACTACATTAAACATTTTATATGTCCAATGTCCAATCTAAAATTTCTGAAAAATCAATATTCATCTGACTTTCACTCTTTAGAATTGCTTTAAGAAGATATGCTATACACACACACACACACACACACACACACACACACACACACACACGTATGTATTCTGAAGGTAAATATGAAATGAGAAACAGGACTTTTATTTAATGTATGATATTTGTCAGTTGCTGCAGGGCACCAGAAAGCATTTAATCAAATATGTAGAAATATATTTCACAATACTTCAAATTCAGTTTAGTGGTCACAGTGCACAGATATTCTTTCTTATTTCCCTAAACGAATGAAACAAATTTTAATTTTGCAAGTTCTACCTAAAAACATTGTTACTCATAAAACAAAATTATATTCATTTTGCAGCAAAAACAAGTGACTGTGGGGGTTGTTTTCCCCATTTTGCCCATTTGTTTGCAACCTGGAGCTCAGGAGACAATGTCATTAACTGTTCAATGACTCTTTAAGCCCAAACCAGGAAGCTGACCCTCAATACTACTTGACTACAAAACAAATAAGCAAGATAGTTTTAATAGAGACATGCTTTCCAAAAGTAAAATATTTTAAGGGGAAAAAAAGGGAGATGTGTTATAGCATATACAGGTAAATAGTCTGAGGAGGTGGCTCCATAAAAAACTCTGAAAGAGTAGGGGAAAATCCTGTCTTGGTTTGCTTTGTTGCTATCCTAGAACACCATGACCAAAAGCAGCTTGAGAAGGAAATGGTTATTCGGTTCCTTCCAATCACAGTCTATCATGAAGGGAAGTCAGGGCAGCAACTCAAGCGGGAACCCAGAGGCAAGACGTGAAGCAGAAGCCATGGAGGAACACTGCTTACTAGCTTGCTCTCCGTGACTTGCTCCGCCTGCTTTATTACACAACACAAGACCATCAGCCTGTGGCACTACCTGCAGTGGACCACATCAATTGACCACATAGATCATTAATCAAGGAAATGCCCCACAGACTCATCTACAGGCAATTGGATGGAGGCATTTTCTTTATTGGAGTTCCTTCTTCCCAGATGACCCAAGCTTTTTTTTTTTTTTTTCCCAAGGTGACAAAACTAACACAAACCCCCAGAAGGACACTAAGCCACCAGTGAGATTGTCCCATCAAAGGACAAAAATAAGACCTGTGGTACCTGACTAGGTTGAATGGACAGATATGAGATGAGGTCGTAGAAGACAGAGCAAGGACACATCTCACTACAATGGGAAATCTGGATCAGTTTAAGCAGGGAGCATGATATTTATAGTGGTTCCAGGCTCAGAGACTCAGAGCAAACAGCTTGCATCAGCAGCCTAGGATAAGCTGTAAGGAAGGGGTGGCTGAGCAGATACAGAAGCGGAAGTGACAGAGGCTACATCCTGGGCATAGAACAGGCTTTCTGGTGGAAGGGATGCTGGGTAGCAAAGGCAAAGAGGGGTAAAAAGAGGAAGTGCAGGTCAGTGTTAGAGCATGTACTTAGTGTGCCTGAGGCCCTGGCTTTTATTCCTGGAACCAAATCCCCTTCAAAAGGACTAAGCAAGCAAGCAAGAAATGCTTACTAACAGAAGACAAAAGTCAGCGCATTTATTGCATGAACTCTCTACAAAATGTGTTTAACCAAAGATCTCTTGATTGCTGTGCAGCTTAACAACTCCTGAAATGCCAGGTTCGTGAGGCACAGCCTGGGAATGCCATCTTGGAGATCTAAATAGCCATCCCTCCATCCTGCCTTCCTGAGAGCCTAAGTTTACTCCTATTCCCTGGGTAAAACGGCACCTCATGATGAGGTGCAGAAATGCGGATTCTAAATGTGCTGGAATGTGAACAACTACATCAGTTACCGATCACTGTCAACAAGCACTTTGTCACAAGTCTGTGGCTGTGGGAGAGCCTGTGCATGTGTGAGTGCAGGTGCCTTCAGAGTCCAGATGACACTGTCAGATGCCCCCAGGAGCCAAGGTCACATGCGATACAGGTGCTGGAAACCGAAACTCTTCGAGAGTGGTATATGTTCTTAACCATTGAGGCATCCCTCCTGCCCCGTGGACAAGTCTTATATTTGATATTTTAATGTGACCGTTATCTCCATGGCTAGCTAGGCTAATTCATTACCAGATAACACTGATAACTACCATAATTGAGACTTGGCTGTGTCACATGGACCATCCTGAGAGGACGACACACATTGCAACGATTGAACCAGTATTTCAGTCCTGAACAGCAGTTGTTATTTAATTTAATTAATTAATTAATTTTACAGTAAAACAAGCAGCCCAATGGCACACAAGCAGAAAGGGTTCATGCTTCTCTATATTTAATGTTGAATCCTGGATTTGTTTCTCCCAACCACCACCAGCACCACCACGTCTTTGAAGGCTCCAGATTTCAAAGTTGACTTTATAATCAAACTAATAGCAGAGGGAAGGGAAAAGGGCAAAGCAAAACACTGGTTTCTGTCATTCCACAAAGAGCCCCTGTTCTCCTCTTCCTCTGAACTTAGCTAAACTGCTGAAGATAATAAAAACCGTGAATAAAGACACTGAGAAAATCCTTCACAAAACTGGTACGCGGGGTTAGGAAGTGCTCTGTGTAGGTTTTATTAAAATCAAACGCCCTCCAAAAAAAAAAAATTTTAAGTGTGGTTTGCTAAAGGAAAAACACAGATGGGAGTGATGTGGAATAAGGAAAGAAATAACTGTTGGAGACAGTGTCAAAAGGTCATCGGACACAGAGACTTCTAGAACTTGATCTGAATATGAACTGGCATATTCCGGAGAGGACCAAAGCAATTCACTCCTTCAACAACTGTTCCCTCTCTGGTCCTTGGTCAAGGGTTGCTGTGAACAAGGTATCTTCCCGCACATACCCAATCTCCTGACATTCAATCACAGTTCCTCACTCCCTCTCCACTCAAAGGGTCTTACATGTCAATAATTTCCATGTGTCCATCTATCCCAACCATGTCCACAGCATGAGGAGAAAGAATGTGGTCCAGGATGACTAAGGGATCTCCGAGGATTTATGAGTGCAGGGAACTTTTGTCAACAATAAATGAGAACCAGGCCCAGTACAATCGGTCTCCAAATCTAAATTAAAAGCTGTCTCCCTGTCTCCCACAGCATCCTCAGCAATGGCAAGAGGAAATAAAAGGGCTGAGGAGAGTGCCAGCTTGCCAGCTTGGGTTTCTCAATTGGGGCTTTTTTTTTTTTTTTTTTTTCCTGAGGGAGATCAGGAGTTTTGCTTGGAAGTGGGTGTTTTTTAAGCAACTGGAGTGCTGAGCACTGAGGACAGCTGAAAATTACAGTTCGTGTTGCATCTCAACTTTGGGTGCCTTTGTGAACAAGTTACTGGAAGATCTGGCCTGATCTTTTCACAGTCTTGGATAGGTTAATCGAATTAAGCCAACATTTACCTAGTGATGAGTCTGTGCCAAGCATCGCTCGACTCAGTGGGTATCATGCTCTTATTTTCCATCTCACTTTCTCTTATTTTCCCACCTCGCTCCCCCCTCCTCCTCTCTTCCCCTTTCTCTCCCCTCTCTCACTCCTCATTGCCCCAACCTATATGTATAATAAAATCATGTCTGGCCTTCCTCTAGCTCTGTCTGACCTATTCTCTGGGGTTATTTTGAAATTTAATCTTTCTCCTCCAAGTATTCAAGTCCACTTAACATGATCCAATTTGCACACTTAATGAGATGTTCTCTAGTCCACCGTCCAAATAAAGCTATAGAATAAGACTGGGACAGTGTGACCCTCTACAATGCCATATGCTACCCAAGAGGCTTCCAAATCACAGCTACATGCTCTAGTTCACAGCTCTCTGATTGTCAGTGGTGCTGGGATGCAAACGGCTATTTCCAGAGGAACCCAGAAGAAGCTTGTAATGTGCCCCATGCCTCACAAATGCCCACTGATCAATCTATCCTTCAAGGATTGACAGTCGGTCCAGAGGCCCAAATGTTCAAAGCTGTCTTCACCAACATAAGAAGTTTAAGTTTAAGGCCCACCTGGGCTACATGAAACCCTGTCTCAAAAAAGAAAGTTTTAAAAAAGGAAAGAAAGGGAGAGAGAGAAAGAGAGAGAGAGAGAGAGAGAGAGAGAGAGAGAGAGAGAGAGAGAGAGAACAACAGAGAAAGAATGTTTATGGCATCTGTGAACTTCACAGAGGACCTATGGACTTGCTCCACAGTTAACCACACACTCAAGTTCAACTAGCAGTTTGCTTCTGGGACTGGCTATAACAAGCTTTCATCACCTGCTTAATATGCATTTTCAAGATATAAAATTCACACACTTATGCATTAACCAAGAACATATTAGCCAAAGCACTCTTTCCAATAATCTTAATTATTAATTAAAACTAGACACACCCTGGGTATTTCTATTTTGTTAATTTTTTTTCTTAAGATAATATAATTACATCATTTCTCCTTTCCCTTTTCTCCTCCCCAAAACTCTCTTTTGTACCTCCCCTTGCTCTCTTTCAAATTCATGGTCTCTTTTTTATTGGTGTGTGTGTGTGTGTGTGTGTGTGTGTGTGTGTGCATTCCTAAATACTCGAATGCAACCTGCTCAGTCTGTATAGTGTTACTTATATGTATAAGTTTTCATGTGTTTCTCTAGCAGATCTTGGAAAGGCCTCGATGAGCTACTACTGATACACTGTTTTATTTGTTTTACATTTTCTCTCACAGACCTGAGGTGCTCAAGTGTTTATCTTGGCTATCAGCAAAATATGATAAGATTATACAGAAACTATTAATAGTAAGATAATGTATTACAAATCCTATATTGACTCCTAGTACCAACAATTTCTGGCAATGTTTACTAATATAATAAAATGAGCATTTAACATAGATCATTTTATCTTTAATTGTCACATAATAGTTGTATATTACTGGAGTCCAAAGATGGCAAGGGGTCTCCCTCTGAAACTTAGAGATGAGTGACCTTACAACCAGCATTACATTAGTTCCATCATGCTCATAGCTACTCTTAAATAAGCAACCTGGAGTAGAGTTTGAAGCTAATATACACTATCTCACTTGCTTTCCTAATTCAGCAATAAAGCAAGTAATATTCTCCCAACCCACAAAGGAACAAAGGTAAAGCTTTAGGATAGGGATAAGCAAATTGCCCAAGGTGATACAGCATAGTGAAAAGAGCATTGCAACATGACTGTCTAAGTTAAGGTTTCTATTGATGTGATTAAATAAATAAATAAATAAATAAATAAATAAATAAATAAATAACCAAAAGCAACTTGGGGGAGCAAGGGTTTGTTTCCGCTTACATTGAGGTCACAGTCTATTCTGAAGGAACTCGGGGTAGGAACTCGGAGGTGGGAACTGAAGCAGAAGCACTGGAAGGATGCTGCTCACTTGCTTGTTCCTCGTGACTTGCTCAGCCTGCTTTCTTATAGCACTCGGACCACCAGCCCAGGAGCGGCACCTCCTACAGTGGGCTGGGCCCTCCTGCATAGGTCACCAACTAAGAAAATGCACCACAGGTTTGCCCATAGGCCAGTCTGGTGGGGACATTTTCTCTACTGAAGTTCCCTCTTCCAAATAACTCTAGCTTGTGTCAAGTTGACATAAAACTGCAGCACAATGATAAATGATGGTAGTGGTAATGATGATGATGAAGGTAGTTGATAGACAGATATTTAGGTGATAGAAAATAAACAAGTACACATATAGTAGATATATACTTGATAATAAATAATATAGATAATAAATGATGGTAGGTATATAATAGATACATTAGTAGGTAATAGATGAATCAGATAGATAAAAGGTAGATATACAGATGCATGGATAATAATGTGTACATAATAATAAACAAAGATAACAAATGATGGTAGATAAGTATATGATAGATACATAAATAGATAATAGGTGTGTCAGAATGGCAACTGATAGATAGTAAATACATAGAAGATAGATAGATAGATAGATAGATAGATAGATAGATAGATAGATACATACATACATACATACATACATACATACATACATACATACAAAGACAGACAGATAGATGACAGGTTAGAGGCAGGTAAGCACATTGCCATAACCATGTATCAATGAGCAAAGAAGCTAATCCTCTTCCCTTTGAAGTCAGACTTTAGGACAAAGTCCATTTCAGAACATTTCCTCACTTTACAGGTACATGTCCAGGCCAGGTTAAAACCAGAGCGACAACCACTTTGGCCCAAGGACATACCACCTATAGACATTTCTTTTTAGAATTTCACTTTGGCATTATTAGCCAAAGTGTCATTGAGCTGCCACTTGGGTATTATCATGGTGTTTATTATTGACATGTGCTGTGCTGCTTAGGTTGTGGGTCCCTGTTTCACATGGCTCTCCTTTAGAAAAACAGTATTTTTCTCATATTTCTACATCGATATGCTTCTTCTTGGTAACTAGCATGCTTCTGTGGGTATTGTGAACCTTGTGAATGAAGATGCCTCTTTTTTTTTTCCTTAAGAGCTGGGAAATGCATTCCCAACCTAAGAGCTTGCAGTGAAAACTTGTGCAAATCATTGGGGTAGCTCAGTCCTGCCAATTCCTCACACCCCTTCCACTACGCCACCTTTTTGTCTTTTTGTTCTGCTCTTTCTATTTTTTCTCCTATAATAGCCTATTACAGATGTCATGCTTTTGAAACACTGTTGGGAATAGAGACATTCATGCACCGATCCATCTCTGTGTGTGTCAGAATCTCTGAATTTGCAAGGAAAGCCGCCGATACCTGCCCCTGTTAGCCTGAGAACTCCTCACGAGCAGGGGAAGTCTCGCATTCCTCCCTGTATTCACAGAAGAGTCACCTGATTTGATAGAGAGTTGGCACTTAGTAAACACTAGTGTCATGAGTGGATCTGAAGTGTCCCCAAGGGAATCTATGACACCTCCGCAGAGCTTCAGAGAACGCGGAGCTGCATCTTAGCAATGCACTCCCCCGTGAGCTGTCAGGGGAGATTCTGACTCGTCAAACGTGGAAGAGCATGAAATTGTAATCAAATTTAAGTGCACCTGTTAATAGAGTTCACTGTTAACCCCACAAATATGAACAATTAATATTCATTAGTAGTTACAATAAAAAGAATTATTAACCTTTAAAGTACAGCCCTCCTGCTTACATCTATGTATGTATAATGTATGTGTTTTTTTTTCAAAACAATGGGAAGAGAAAAACAATATTAGACTAGGTTCTATCACTCAAAATGCAAGTGTATCTAACAGAATGTATATGGCACAGACCCCCTAGCACACAGTCCTTTGAACCATACCCTATCAGAGTATCCACAGATCATGGAGGCTTAGTAAATACTAGATAAGAAATTGAAGCTCTTGTTTTTGTGTGTGGACATCAGAAAATACTATCTCCTGGATCTTCTGTTGAGATTGAGTACTGCTTGGGACTAACAGCAGGTTCAAATCCTCACCATCCACTAATGAGCTACTCAACCTTACCTCTTTCTTAAGTATGCAGCCCTCTATTTGCTCACCTTTAAATGATGACTAATCAACACTTATTAATGGGATAATTGTAAGGATTTAATGATACAGTATGTGAAGTGTACTTCAGTCTGTGGTTTATCTATCAATATGCTGAGTAAAAGGGAGCATTCCTACCTACTTTTTCCCTATTTATTCTAAAGTCAAACTTGAAATGGCTATATGAAGAGAACTAAAATGCAGATAGTATGCTCTTGGCCAAAACACCCATTAGTTCAATTTCTGACATTATCCCAGACCTACTCAGGCTACCCACCCCGCCTGAGTCCAAGGTCATGTTGGATCTCTATGGAAAGTTTCTGTGACAAGGGATGAGAGAGGGAAAAGGCTCATTAATAGATAACTTCAAAATCCTTTTAACACACAAAGAATAATTGAAAAATGACAGGGCTTCTTGACTATTTCAAAGTGATACTGAGAAATGGGATTTGAATTTAAAACAAGCATCATTAACAAGATTGAAATATTTGGGAACCTCATGGCTGATTTATAAGGATTAGACTCAAAAAAACAAACACTTGTAAGTGAGGCATAGCCTAAATTTATGGGTTGGGGATAATTCTTTGCTTTGATAGATAAATCTCTTCAAAATAATGACAATGTAAGACATGTTTACATTTAATTTAGTGTTTATTAAAGATATTGTATACTTACCTACATATAGTCCCAGCTTGGTGATTAATATAATCTCCTATTGAAATGCTGTCCTTAAGTCCTCACAAACCCACCTGGGTATCTGAGTTCTCTGTATGCTACAACTGACTGCAGGGAAAGAGAATGGCATTAGCATCATATCTACACAAAGACCAACTTTGCATTTAGAGAGCAAATGCACGCATGGCTGAATCATTATTAAATAAGCTCAGCACCTCGTGACTACAGGAATATTTGTCACTGCGAGCTGTTACAAGATCATACACACCACTACCAATAGGTGCTTTGCAGATACCCACACTGGAGTACCAAGAACTCAAGTCCAAGGAGCCAAATAGAGTGTTTTTAATACCTGTCATCCTACCTACACCTCCAGATAGAGGCCTGTTCCTTGGGCACACAAACAACACAGTCTCTGTTGTCTTGCAAGTGAGAAAGTTGGGTGACTTTACATTTGTGCCCCCAAGAGGCATCAGTGTGAACCATGAGAGCAACTCCCTGCTCCTCCCAGAGAGTAAGTTCATCTGCACTCAACACTCAAATTCTGATGTGTGTTTCTCTCCTACTACATAGTGATTGTGAGCATAGGTCCACACTGGAATCTCTGTCTGACCTGTGCAACACATACCCTCTCCAGACTTCAGGTTTTTTGTAGAAAAAATATAACAGAAATTATTTCAGAGGGTTCTTGTGATAGTTAAATGAATCGACACATTTATTAGTCTTCTTAAGTTGCCATAAAGAAATGTCATAGACTAGTGTCTTGAACAACAGGAACAACAAGAACCTCTTATGAGATGATTATGGCTCTCTTATGAGATGATTTTCCTACCCTGTGAAAGACTACCTTCTGTCTGTGTCCTTATCCAGTAAAGGGAGTGATCTGTCTTTCCCAGCCTTCTTCTTCTTCTTCTTCTTCCTCTTCTTCTTCTTCTTCTTCTTCTTCCTCTTCTTCTTCTTCTTCTTCTTCTTCTTCTTCTTCTTCTTCTTCCTCTTCCTCTTCCTCTTCCTCTTCCTCTTCCTCTTCCTCTTC
>CABHPP010145464.1:57608-68871 GCA_902168425.1 Peromyscus attwateri
TCTTCTTCTTCTTCTTCTTCTTCTTCTTCTCCTTGTTAATCCACTAACACCTTCATGGGTGCCCCTTTCTCATTAGCTCATCTAACTCCAACTATACTCCAAAGTTCACATTTATAAATATAATCACAATAAGGGGAAAGTATAGAGAGAGTTGAGTCCATAACATGCTTGGTTTATAGATCAGTGTCTAGGAATGTGTTAAGTACTAAGTGATGATTACTACTGCTCTTGTGTCAGGCACTTCACTGATTGTTTCACTTTAAAGATCTCAGCAGAGAAGACATAGGTATGTCTTCTATGCCTAAGGAAGATGAGCTGAGTTGTCTGCCTTGAATTTGGGTTGTTAAAGTTGGCATGATGGAGTCTAACTCTATCGCCAATGTGTTTTCTTTTTTACCATGATGTATCTCTAAGTCTTTAACTGTGTCTACCAATTTTCTCTACCACTCTTATTGATTAAAGTATCAAGATTTTAGGTGTAACTGCAAAAACCAGCAAAGTAAAATTAACTGTGGTGGGGGGAGGAGCAGAAGAGAGGGGAATAGCAGAGTATAAGTTGGGAAATTAGAAAATGGAAGGGTTAGAGATTAGAAGGGAAATGCATACACAAGGAAAGAAGAGAATAAAATAAAATCAATCTGAAAAAGCCATAGATGTGTACGTATGTATTACTATATTAACGAGGCAACTCCACGTAATTTATCTGGTAATCAAGAGAGGTTTATTTCTGGGATAACTAACAGCCAGTAGGGGTTGGTTACAGGATCTGGGAGAGATGAGGTACCATCCAACAGAAAACTCTGGCTTGGTGTCCCATCCAGCTTCCAGGATCACGAGGTATCCAGAAGGGCCAAACACATAATGCTCCTCAAGTCTTAAGGGGCTCCCTCTCAGCCACACCCCAGGGGCAGGTCAGCCCCAGGGGCAGGTCATAGGCAGGTGTGACAGTTACTTGCTGTCACTCTAGGGGCAGTGTTTCAAGGTCAAAGCTGGAACAGCTACCCACTACGTGTGTGTGTGTGTGTGTGTGTGTGTGTGTGTGTGTGTGTGTGTGTGTAAAATAGCAATAAATAAAAAGAGGCTATGAATTTGAAAGAGCATTAGGGTACATAGGGGTATTTGAGAGAAATACAGGGAGGGGGAATTGATACAATTATAATCTCTATATATATTATATATAGAATTATATGTAATTCTAAATATATATATACCCACAGATCAGTACAGATCTCACTGATCTTCACAGAAGCTCCTTCTTAGCAGACAGAGACTATTACAGAAATCCACACCTGTTTGAAATAAAAAGAACAATGGACTGTGGGTGCTCAGTCCCCAATGATAGATCCACAACATGGTCTCTGTACCCAAGGCTCTGAAAACATCACAGAAGAGGGAGAAGAAAGACTGAGAGTCCAAGGACCAGAATGCCTGCTGCCTGAATAGTGTTATCAATATATAAGATAGAAGATGCACTCATGAAAATCACAATAATATAGTCACCCAAACGAGACCTGCACAATGACAACACCAGTTGACAAGCCAGCGTGGACAGGGGAAGTCTTACAAGGTCCTGCCCCTAGATGAAGAGCTATAGGTAATTAATGGCTGCTAGAAGAGGGAGAATCCACCTCCACAAGGGACAAGGACCCTGATAGGTTGTGTCGTCCCAAGAGGTCATCCTTGAACAGAATCACATATGAGAAACACCAAATGGACTCAACAGGCCATATTCATAATCCCATATGCATACATTTGTAACAATAATTAAAGAAGAGGTCATGAGCTTGAGAAGGAGTTGGGAGGATGGAGATGTCTGAGGGAAGGGGGATGATAGAAGTGATGTGAGCACAACATTCATGTATCAAATGTATCATGTATCAAAAAATAAAATTTGAATTTAAAAAAATACACTTTTTTCAGTCACACATCATATTGAGCCACAAACAAGCAGGGAAGTTCTGGCCCTTGGCCAAATGAATAAATGTTCCAGATCAGAAATATGCACACCACTTCTCATGACTCTCTGGCCAGAATCTACCCATCCACAGAATGAGTGTATTGGAAAAGGGAAAAAAAGAAAGTTATATTTGGAAAAAAGCACATAAGATGACCTAGTGCAGTGGTTTTCAACCTGTGGGTCACAACCCCTTTGTGAACTGAACAATCCATTCACAGGGGTTGTCTAAAACCAGTAGAAATATCAGATATTGACATTACAATTCATAACAGTATCAAAATTACAGTCGTGAAGTAACAACAAAAATAATTTTATAGATAGGTTGGCACAACCTGAGGAACTGTATTAAAGGGTCGCAGTATTATGGAGGTTGAGAACCACCACTCTAGTGTGGCATTTGACAGTCAAATGGTATGTGATTTTCTAACCCTGAAGTTGGACTAAATTCTATATTTCCAGTTAACTGGCAGTTTTGTCATTTCTTTTTTGTTATTAGATAAAAGCAACACAATTTTTTTCACTCCTAGTAAAGCTACCAACAGAGTAAAGGAAAGTGAACTACTCCATGTGGGGGTTGGGTAGGAGCCTTGGAATGGGGAAGAAGGTCAAGGAATGTGCAGAAGCTTCATTTTTTGGTTTCAAATGACTGTCCTGAGGAATTCCCTAAACTTGGGTCCCAAGTCACATAAGGATTCCTAAATGCTTTGCAAGAGAACTAGGAAGTCAAGACATTTCCGCCGCTGGGCCGGGGTGAGGGGGCTTACCTAAACACCAGCCAAGTTGTGTTTACCAATAAAGATATCATTCAAAAATTATACAGTAGTGCACACACATGCTCACGCATGCACACCCCAACTGCAACAAGAAGATGGAAAACTATGAATGTTTCTTGTGGGAAATGATTCTGCTAGTAAACATTCTGAAGAGAGCACTTTCATATCATGTCATTTTTTTCTTGAGTTACATGAACAACTCTAGTCCCTTAGGTTTGGTCCTTTAACAAGAGATTGGGGGTGGGGGTGGGGCGAAACACAGAAACAGAGATGCAATAAAAATAATGATTGCCATCTGTCAATGTAATAAACCATATAAACAAACTGAAAGAAAAAAAAACCACACGATCATCTCACTAGATGCTGAAAAGGCCTTTGACAAAATCCAACACCCCTTCATGATAAAGGTCTTGGAGAGATCAGGAATACAAGGAACATACCTAAACATAATAAAAGCAATATACAGCAAGCTGACAGTCAACATCAAATTAAATGGAGAGAAACTCAAAGCAATTCCAATAAAATCAGGAACAAGACAAGGCTGTCAACTCTCCCCATATCTATTCAATATAGTACTTGAAGTTCTAGCTAGAGCAATAAGACAAGAGGAGATCAAGGGGATACAAATTAAAAACGAAGAAGTCAAACTTTCACTATTTGCAGGTGATAAGATAGTATACATAAGTGACCCCAAAAATTCTACCAGGGAACTCCTACAGCTTATAAACTCCTTCAGTAATGTGGCAGGATACAAGATTAATTCAAAAAAATCAGTAGCCCTCCTATATATAAATGATAAATGGGCTGAGAAAGAAATCAGAGAAACATCACCCTTTACAATAGCCACAAATAATATAAAATACCTTGGGGGTAACTCTAAGCAAGTGAAAGACCTGTATAACAAGAACTTTAAGTCTCTGAAGAAAGAAATTGAAGAAGAAATCAGAAAATGGAAAGATCTCCCATGCTCATGGATAGGAAGGATTAACATAGTAAAAATGGCAATCTTACCAAAAGCAATCTACAGATTCAATGCAATCCCCATCAAAATCCCAACACAGACCTGTAAAGAACACTACTCAACTTCATATGGAAAAAAAAAAAACACCCAGGATAGCTAAAACAATCTTGTACAATAAAGCAACCTCTGGAGGCATAACCATCCCTGACCTCAAACTCTACTATAGAGCTATAGTATTAAAAACAGCTTGGTATTAGTATAAAAACACACATGTGGACCAATAAAATTGAATTGAAGACCCTGACATTAATCCACACACCTATGAACACCTGATTTTTTACAAAGAAGCCAAAACTACACAATGGAAAAAAGAAAGCATCTTCAACAAATGGTGCTGATATAATTGGATGCCAATATGTAGAAGATTGCAAATAGATCCATATCTATTGCCATGCACAAAATTCAAATTCAAGTGGATCAAAGACCTCAACATAAATCCAGTTACACTGAACCGATAGAAGAAAAAGTGGAAAGTAGTCTTGAATGCATTGGCATAGGAGACCACTTCCTAAATATAACATCAGTAGAACAGACACTGAAAGTAACAATTAATAAATGGGACCTCCTGAAACTGAGAAGCTTCTGTAAGGCAAAGGACAGGGTCAATAACACAAAACGACAGCCTACAGAATGGGAAAAGATCTTAACCAACCCCACATCTGACAGAGGGCTGATCTCCAAAATATATAAAGAACTCAAGAAACTAAACATCAAAATACCGAATAATCCAATTAAAAAATGGGTTACAGAGCTAAACAGAGAATTCTCAAAAGAAGACTCTCAAATGGCTGAAAGACATTTAAGGAATTGCTCGACATCCTTAGTCATTAAGGAAATGCAAATCAAAATGACTCAGATACCATCTTATACCTGTCAGAATGGCTAAGATCAAAAACACTGGTAACAGCTTTTGTTGGAGACGATGTGGAGCAAGGAACTTCTCCAGTGTTGATGGGAGTGCAAACTTGTACAGCCACTTTGGAAATCAGTATGGCAGTTTCACAGAAAATTAGGAATCAATTTTCCTCAAGACCCAGCCATACCACTCTTGGGCATATACCCAAGGAATGTTCAATCATACCACAAGTATACATGCTCAACTATGTTCATAGCAGCATTATTCATAATAGCCAGAACCTGGAAACAACCCAGATGCCCATCAACCAAAAAATGGATAAAGAAAATGTGGCACAGATACACAATGGAGTACTACTCAGCAGTAAAAAACAATGACATCATGAAATTTGCAAGCAAATGGATGGAACTAGAAAATATCATCCTAAGTAAGGTAGCCCTAACTCAGAAGGACAAATATGGTATGTACTCATTCATAAGTAGATACTAGATGTAAAGCAAAGGATAGCTAGACTACAACTCACAGCTCCAATGAAGCTAGCTAACAAGGAGGAACCTAAGAGGGATGCATGGATTACCCTGGGAGGGGGAAATAGATGAGATCTCCATGAGTAAACTGGGGATGAGGTGGAGCAATGGAGAGTAGGGGATGGGGGATGAGGACATAAGGGAACAGGATGGTTGAGCTGGAACAGGGTCAGAGTGGGAGGGCAATGATAGAGATACCATGATCAAGGGAGACATCACGGGGATAGGGAGAAACCGGGTGCCAAGGAAGTTCCCAGGGATCCACAAGGATGACCCCGGCTTAGACTACTAGCAATAGTGGTGAATACTGGCCTACCCTGGTAATCAGATCAGTGAATACCCTAACTGTCATCATAGAGCCTTCATCCAGTAACTGATGGAAGCAGATGCAGAGATCCACAGCCAAGCACCAGGACGAGCTCCAGGAGTCTAGTCAAAGAGAAGGAGGAGGGATTCTATGAGCAAGGGGCATCAAGATCATGATGGGGAAACCTACAGGGACAACCGAACCAAGCTGGTGAGAACTCATGAACTTTAGACCAACAGCTGTGGAGCCTCCACAGGACTGGACTAGGTCTTCTGCATAAGTGAGACAGTTGTGTAGTTTGATCTGCTTAAGGGGCCCCCTCGCAGTAGGATCCCTGGTGCATGAGCTGCCTTTTTGGAGCTCACCACCTATAGTGGGACACCTTGCACAGCCTTGATGCAAGGGGAGGATCTTGCACCTGCCTCTACTGAATGTACCAGGCTCGGCTGACTCCCCATGGGAGGTCTTACCTTGCTGAAATAGGGAATGGGAGGTGACTTGGGGGGGAAGGCTAGAGGAGTGGGAAAAGGGAAGGGGGGATCTGTGGTTGATATGTAAAATGAATAAAAAATTCCTTAATTAAAAAAATAATAATAATGATTTCCTGAAACAGCTGGGACATTGAAATGTCTACTCTAATAAACTGAGCACCAACTCTAACTAATTATTAAATGAACGTTCAACACATTTGAATTTCTTGCACATTAGCACTGGGAGAGGAACATGTGAAGCGCTCAGAAGGGATGAAGGTGGAGAAATGAGGCTTGCTTCCGAGGAAGATGGCGGAGGTGTCCATTTGTCCCTTAACTGCATTTTACAGAAGCAAGTTCGCCTCTCATTCGATCTTTAGACTGTCTTCATAGAAAACAAATCTGTATAGCTCCATAAAGTCTATGATCCCATAACTCAAATAATTACCTAACAAGTCATCAAAACCAGATGCTGTGCTATCAAATTTATATGCAAAGTGCTAGGCACTGATTAATTTTATCTCACTCCGAAGGCCCCAGCTAGTGACGGCATTACGGCCGAGGAAAATCTGATGTTGTTTATAGATCTGATAAACTTATGAATCTTGTTCAGTGCAAAAAAAAAAAAAATCTCACAAAGTGGCTAGAGCTTACAGAACATCTGCATTATTCAAAAGTTGGCCTTTTCAATGATATGTGTTACAATTGTGGTAATTATTCCCTACATTCGCAGTACAAAATGCATTTTGATAGTCCAGGATTTAGTTCTCCAGACAGACAACTTGCCGAGCTTCCAAAGCCAGGACAGCATTGCTCTTCCATCTACTTTCTTCCAGATGCCCTGGCTCAAGAAAGAATGAGGGGTGATTCTCACATGAACTCTGACATTTTGGACCAGGATGAAATAGAGCTTAACACAATTAAACCACACACCTTCAATGCGCTCTCACTGCTCCCTGACCGTCATCTGGCCTAATCTATTGGCTTCAGAATCCAGTACCAAATCTTCTCCCATCCCAGACATAAAATCAATGAGCCCCATGTCATAATGTACCATCTATTATTCTCCTTCCTTGATGTTATTCCAACACCTTGTCTGTATGCTGACCCCACAGAGCACGAGCACGAGCCCTTCTGGGGCCAACGTAGAGCTCTCAGGCCAACCTGAAACACTTCTAGAATCCTTTTTCACAATAGTTCTCAGGTTCACACACCACACGTTCAGAATTTTAAGAGTCTTGCTTATAGGTACAGTGGTTAAAAAAAAAATCTTTGAACCAATGCCTCATCAGGGATCCCACAACCTGAAAACATAACCATTTGTTCAGATCCCTCTATCAGTCCCAGGCATTAGATTAAGTGATACAGCAGGTACCTTAGAACATAATCTTGGCAGGAAATTTGGGGAACAAATAATTCTGAAAAAAAAAAAGGTGGTTTAAAAGTAGTAGCTTAAAAAGTGACTAATCACACTCTAAGGGCCTATTTACAAAGTCCTCTGTAGAATTTGCTAAGTCTTTCATTTCTCTTAAAATAATGATCCAATGGTCTATTATACTAGAGCTTTAGTCGGCACAATTTATAAATGGGATGACTAGCGCTAAAGACTTTCTGGGCTTTTCAGTCTTTGCCAAATACACATATACACAAGCACAGCCTTTGTGGAGTCCCTCCCATAGTTATAATTTTACAGTTCATTTAGGAATTCTCAACCAAGCCAGAATTACCTCTGCTGAAGCTCATTTGTTCTGGGAAATGACTTTTTGACTCAGCCTACAATCACACTGGGACCTGGTAATAATATAGTGTACCGTGTACCGTGTACCGTGCAGCCGAGAACAGGAAAGCTGCACGCTGCCCACCATTTCCTTTCCTATTTCATCACTTCCCCTCATTTGGCCTTCCCTTTCTCTGTTCATGGACACCTAGATCATTTAACTGGGATACAGCAAAGCCACGTTTAAAACGTCGGTCCCCATATCCCCCCCTGCAGACCTAATGAATCAGAGACAGGGAGGGGCAGCCAGAAAGCAGAATGCTGTTTATATCACCACCACACCACGGCCTTCCAGAACCTCTCCTTTCTTGCTGGCTTAGGCAGGAAGTGAAAACACCAATGAGTAGTCCTAGTCTCACTGCTGACAATTCAGAATCTATATCATTAGATTACCCAAACACCATTGACACTGTCTGGCAAATCCTCCATCTGCCTCAAAAACTTATGAAAGGGCAGTAGTAGCATGGCTGCTGACAGCAAACCAGAATTAGCCTCTGCTTTGGAAACGCTGCACTTTCTTCAGCAAGTGCGGTGTCAAGACTTGTGAACTTGATTTGGTCTATTAAAAAAAAAATTAGCTAAACTGAATTTAGAACATTTTGTTTTAATGTGGGTGTTCGAATAGTCAAAAGATTTCTTCTCTAGAAACTGCTCATAAAACTAGCTGTATACTTCAGTAAGTGAGCAACGCATTTCCAGGGTGTTAAATGTATGAAACACATCCAACGATTTCTGAGTCTCATCCTGAGCTAGCAGCCATGCTCATCTCCCATGGATACTTCCCCAAGTGCTTAAGAATGAACTGACATACGTTACGCAAACTGTCATGCAAACTTTGATGTTCCTCACCAGTACAGACTGAATTGTGACTGAAAGCTACAGTAATCACTTTAAAGGTGATATTCTTAGGGTGTTTGTCAATCCAGTTAATTATATTTTTACCTATTGTAGGGGTTATATAGAAAGTTTATTTTAAAGAAAAGACAGACAGACAGAGAGACCAGGAAAAACTCTTAGAGATTTAATTTCTGTCTACTTCATTTTTCTTCTTCCTTTGCATTTTTCAGATGAGACTAATAACATAAAGACTATTTGGTGGGTAAAGTTGATTTATATTTAAAACAATGAGCCTTAAGGCACAAAGAAAATGAATCATAGTGCCTTTTAAAGAAATTAAGAAATACTATAACATAAAGATTTTAAAAGGCAAAAGAAGCAAATTTTTCTTAGAAATGGTATCCAACAGCTCAGTGATAACCACAGTTAATATTTCTGTGACAGTTATGCATTTTCCGGTAGACTTACAGACCAGATTCTGTTTACCTCTTAAACTATTGATGAGGATAAATGAGTTGCCGCTGCCTTCTAACTAGTGCTTACTTCTACACATAAAAGCTGCTGATATTTTATGTATTAATGTAACTGAACACTGTGCCGCTCCTGAATTTTCCAAGAAAGCAGTTACATCATTTTAAGACAAAATATGCTTTCCCCCTATTTATTTACATTTCTTCTTACTATTATAAAACCTTATCCAGTAAAGATAAAATGTATATTCTTCTATTTGGGGGTAGGGGAGTCTTTTACTTATGAACTTAAATAATCCTAAAATTTCCCATTATCTGAAATGATTTAAATAAATAAGCACATGCATTTGAATATATAAATGTGTGTGTATCATCTTTTGGGCTACACTACTGTGACTTTTTGATAAACTGTAAGTATGTTTCTCTAGTAAGAAGCCATCCTTGTATTCCTGAAGTTATCTTTTGTCATCACAGTTTCATCTTTTGAATAGGGTCCTGGTATCCACTCATGAATATAAAAATATTTATGTGGAAATATTGGAAATTGTGGTAATGCTTTTCCTAAAACTGGGACTTTGAAACATCATTATCATTTTCCTTATTGAAAAAGCAATACTTCAAAAAGTATTTCATTTTAATTTATATTACTTCAGTGAAAATGAAAATTCTTTCTAGCAGGAGTAGTGACACAAGTAGGAACAAGCAGGCAGATCTCTGTGAGTTCAAGACCAGCCTGCTCTACAGAATGAGTTTCAAGACAGGCAGAGCTATACAGTAAAACCCTTTCTTGAAAAAAAAATACATTTATTAAGCCTTTGTGCTCCTTATTATGTGAATTATCTCTACCTCTTCAAGAAATTAGCCTAGTTTCTATTAAATGGATGTGTCTTTCTTGTTAACTTAAGTGTTCATTGGCTTGTGGCTGTCAATAAATAATTGTGTTGCTAACATTTGCTATCTGCCATTTTTATAATGAGATTTTGCTATATTTAGGTTATTCATTTATGTTATATAAGGTAGGGTTCTCCAGAGAAACAGAATCTACAGGAGAGAGGGTGGGAGAAAGGAAACTAAGAAAGATGGGAAAGGAAAGTGAGGAGGAGAGAAAACAATCCTGTTTAAGGTACTAGCTTGACAAATGGAAGCAGAGAAAGCCCATGATTTGTGGATCCAGGAAATGCCACAGGATAGCTTCAAGGCCTGAGAGCCAGGCAGCCAACTGTGCAGTCTAGGTCTGCAGGCCTGAAAAGCAGGTGTGCCAAGAGCAAATTATGGATGTTCCAGTTTAAGCAGTAAAAGTAACAGCAACAACAATAGTAATAACCCAGAATTCAACAAATTTTCAATGAAGAACTACAACCAATACTTCTTAAATTATTTTTCTAAGAAATAGAAAGATCACTACCAAACTTGCTCCAGGATTACTCTAATGTCCAAAACAGGTAAAGACATGCACACACACACACACACACACACACACACACACACACATACACACACACAAAATAAAATAAAAAACTACAGACAAATATCCCTAATGAACATATATACCAAAAATCCTCAATAAAATAATAGCAAACCAAATACAGGTACACATTAAGAAGATCCTGTGCCATCATCAGGCTGGCTTTATCCTGGCAATGCAAGTGTAGTTCATCATATGTAAATCAATCAACAGAATAAAACATATAAATGGAGACAAAAATCGCATGATCATCTCAATAGATACAGAAAAGGCCTTTGACAAAATCTAAAATACTTTCATGATAAAAAAATTCTAGAGAGTAGTATTAGAGAGAACTTACTTAAACATAAAAAGGGCTATATATGAAGCAATTCCATTAAACTCGGAATGATACAAGCAGTCCTCTATCCCTACTCCTTTTCAACATAGTTATCAAAGCACTAGACGGAGCAATAAGGCTGGAGAGATTAGATTGATGCAAATAGGGAAAGAAGTAAAATTATCCCTCTTTGCAGATGATATGATATTATACATAACACATCCAAAAACTGCACCAGAATATTTCTAGACATGGTCACCAATTTTAGCAAAGTGGCAGGGTACAAAAATCAACTTAGAAAAATAAGTACTCTTTCTTTACACCAACAAGCAATACACTGAGAAACAGATAATGGACACGCATTGCAATAGCATCAAAGACAATAAAATATCTTGTAATAAACCTCTACAATAAAAATTTCAATCTGCAAATAAAGAGATTGAAAAAGACACTAAAAAACGGAAAGATAGCCGGGCGTTGGTGG
>CABHPP010145465.1:0-38829 GCA_902168425.1 Peromyscus attwateri
GCAGGACGCGGAGCTGGCCCTGGCTGGCATCAACATGCTGCTCAACAACGGCTTCAGGGAGTCGGATCAGCTTTTCAAACAATACAGGTGACACCGCTCTCCCGACTCTCTGCCCCGGCTGCGCGCACCGGGTGGTCACCTCGCGACCTGCCGCTGCTCTCTTCCCTGCTCCCCTTCGCCTCCCACGGCTTTATCTGCAGCCTTTGCCCTGCGCCTTGGCCCCATCTTCCTCCCTACCCCATCCCCCGCTGCGTTGTCCCTTCCCTCCCAGACACCGCATTCCCTGCTCACTTTCTGCCCTCCTCGGAGTGCCCAGTGTTTTCTCTGCTGCTTCCCAGCAGTCGCCTGGTCCCCCACCGCACATTGGCTTAGGGGGCTGATGCATCGGAGGCAGCGGCGAGCCTGGCACTTGCAGGGTTGAGACTCTGGCTCGCGTGCTGCTTGGGCAGCCTTTGTGACCCTAGCGCGGCCCGATGCACCTGTGCCCGGTCCTTGTGTGGCGCTCTGCTTTGTATCCTTCGGCATTCCCGATGCTTTTGTTGTTTAAAGACAGTGTAGTGTAATTATCGCGCTGTGCAGAAACTTAAAAATTTCAGACGAAACTCTGATCGCCCATCTCTGCCTATCCCTTCAAAACCTCAGTCTTCGAAATGAGTTATTGATGTCTTTTAAGAGGCGGATTTATTAAGAATTTCTCTAGTAAGAAGAAAGTAGACGATACATATATATATGTATTATATAGATATTACGGAAGAATGGAAGGGGAAACACGCGTGTTCCGTCTTTGAAAAATTCTACTCAAGAACTAAGTCTAGTAGCTTTCCTGCTGTTGTGGAAGGATCCTTCGCTTCACTGGGAACGTAAAACCTCCAGGTGTCCTGCTTCAGGAAGCGAACTGGTTTGCCCTGTGAATGTAGACAGTCAGATGCCTAGAGGCCGTTCTGAACATGTTTAAGGGCGTACGCCTCGGAGTTTCTTGAAGGCTGTAGTTTAGGTTGAAATTAGCGAATCGCAGTGTAGTTGTGCTGGAGAACTGAGTGTGTTAGCAAATGAGAAGTGCTTAGACTTCAAAGAACGGCGGTTTCCACTGAGCCCAGCGACTGCTCCACAGACAGCAAAAGCAGGTATCTTGCAACTAGGAACTTTTCACTAAGCCTGGTTTACTTTGTTGTTTTTCTTTTGAGACTATTATTTGTAGCTCAGGCTAGCCTCGATCCTCCTGTGTCAGGGATTATAGGCTTGCACCCCACACCTTGGCTCTACTGTAGGTTAACTTTTAAGTCGGCTCCTTGACGGGTCTGAAAATGAAAACATTTGAACTCACTCAGAATGTCTTATTTAAAACACACACACACACACACACACACACACACTCACACACACACAAAATTTTGATTTGAGCTGTGTTTCATCCAAGGCTTTGATGGAGGATTTTTTAAAAATTACTAATTCTATATTATGGCTTGCTCATAGGTTTGTTTTAATTAAAAAAATTTTTTTTGAAACACAGTTTCACTATGTAGTCTTGGCTAGCCTGAAACTCACTAGATAGACCAAGTGGTAATGTTCCTGTCACATGGAAAGCAGGAACCTTTTTCTTTATTTAGCCGAGTGGTTCTCATCCTGTGGGTTGCAACCCCTTTGGCAAGCCTCGATCTCCAAAAATATTTACATTACAATTCATAACAGCAGCAAAATGACAGTTATGAAGTAGCATCGAAAATAATCATATGGTTAGGGGCCACCACAGCACGAGGAACCATATTAAAGGGTTAAGAAGGTTGAGAAGCATTGACCAGTTTCATGGGAGGTCAACAGAGGGCTAGTGACAGAGATGCATCTTAATGGAATTTTTCTGTAGGGAAGGAGACCAGGAAATGTGTACCTGGGAGCTGTCTACTGTGTTTTCCAATGGGAACTGGGAATAAGGAAGAAGAAAAATATTGTGATACCTGTTTTTTGCCAAGCACAAGTACCAGCCGCATTCCTTCATCCGTTCTCACTGTTAGTGTGGCAGTGAGGGTCCATCACCCCGGTTCTAAATCAAGACTTGGGTTTCACCGTTCTTCCTCCGTTGCTAAGTTTGTGACATTTGCAGTCTGCCCTGGACCTTATTCCCAGTGTTGTTACACAGCTTTAGTTTGGATGGAGGGAGAGAAGACAGAATGACTGACAGCATTATCCCATCAGCTTCCCCTTGCTCCATCTGCTGTGTTGGGATGCGGAAAGACCTTGCGTTCCTCCCACTTCCAACATGTGCTGCTTCTCACCCATGTGCTAGGAAGCACATTGCATAGAAGGACGGTCAGAAACTGGCTTCCAGTGACTGGGGCTCCGGTCTAGCCCTGCCCTGTTGTGGATGCTGACTTTCAGTTTCTCAAAAACTGCTTCATTGCCTAAGGTAGTGGTAACAGTGCCCATTGCAGTGTTAAATTGTTAAACATAACAGGAAGAGAACTGGGGACAGGGATGAAGCTCAGATGGTTGGGTTCTTGCCTCCTGTGCATTGGATCCCATTCCTAGGCTTCCGCACCACTTAAACTGGGTGTGGTGGTACATGCTTAAGAGTCCCAGCATTCTGGAGTAAATAAAGGCTGAGGATCAGGATGGGAAGTTTGAGGTTATCTTTGGCTACATAGTGAATGTGAGATCATCCTGGGATACACGAGACACTGTCTCAGACAGACAAACAAATTAAAAACAAAAACAAAAACAAAAACAAAAAACAACCCAGTATTAACAAGAATCATCAGAACCTGACGCCTCGTGTGCATGCAGTTATAGCTAGCCATCTCGGTACACCGTGTGTGCAGGCGGTGAAAGCTAGCCACCGTGGTACGCTGTGTGTGCAGGTGGTGAAAGGTGAAAGCTAGCCATCTTGGTACGCCACGTGTGCAGGCAGTTATAGCTAGCCATCTCTGTACGCCGTGTGTGCAGGCGGTGAAAGCTAGCCATCTTGGTAGCGTGTGCAGGCGGTGAAAGCCAGCCCTCTCGGTGTTTGTTGCTGCCACCACTATTTCAGCACAAGGCAGAATGCCCCGTTTATGCAGCAGCTCTTACAGACACATTTTAAATCACATCTGCTTTATTTACTTGTTTAGAGCATGTGTGTGGGGAGGTACACATCGGGTGGTACCTGGGGATCAAGCTGGTATCCTCCGGTTTGGTGGCGAGCACCTCTACCACCTGAGCCATCTTGACAATCCTGAGCTCTTCTGCACAATGCTCACCTCATGGACCACACTTGACAGTCATATGATACTTTAGGAAAGTTTTTTTTTTTTTTCCTGTCCAGCAGTGAATGACCTGCTGGAAACTCAACATTGACTTCGTGACCAATGTTTGAGTGTCACTTCTCGCTCAGCTTGTCCACAGGGGAGTGGGAACCAGAGTCCTAGCTGTTGTTTTATCTGAGTGGCTCTGTTTACCAATAAAGACCCAGGAGGCAGATACTGGGGTGAAAACCTGACAGATCAAAGAGGTGGCGGAGGAGCGACCAGGTGACCTTCCCCTTTTTACCAGAGACCCAGGAAGTGTCTCTCCACACGTTCCAGACCAAAAAAGACCATGAATCTCTAAGTCCCTCCCTACTACTTCCTTGCGCCCCTCTATCCAGCTCCCTGGGTCCTCCATACTCTCTATGGCTAATTCTTGTCAACTAGTCGCTGGCTCCACCCCCTGACCCAAGGTTAATTTTATTAACAGTCTTGGAGTTTCACAACACAATCAGATATCCCACAACACTATTTCCTTCTTACTGTCTTCTAACAGTGACTACTCCACTTTCTGGTAAAAGTCCTCTCCTTCAGACGAACAAAGAAACACTGTCTATTTAGCATTATTGTAACTTTTTTTTTTTTTAAGTAAGAAGGTCATTTTCTCATGCCACATGAAGGAGATGAGAAGTTTCATCAATAGGTACCACATGAGCAATGGTCACTTGTACAAACTGCTTACAATGAAAGCCATTCTGGATTGTATAGCACAGATGTGTTTCCATGGGGATTAGAAATGCCCGCCCAGTGGAGACCCTGCTAACTCTGCTCCTCCTGCAAATGGCCGGGCCTGTGTCAGTGACAAAAGCCGGTGACTGGTGCTCAGCCACTGTCGGGCACATGGAGATGTCTCCACAGAGACCAGGACAGGTTTGTGCTGTGGTATGAATGTGCTTTGTGTCTCTCTGCTGTATTGAATTTAAAGGCCTGGCTGTCCAAAGAGATGGAACCTTTAGGAGATGGTTAAAGCCTTGGCACTATTGGAAGGGGGAACCTTTAGGAGGTGGGACCTAGTCAGAGGTTCTTAGGTCACCACGGGCTTGATTTATTTCTCATGGCACCCTCTGGTAGTTCTTAAAAGTCTGTCACAAAAGGAGGAAGCCTGGCCCTACGTGTGCTCTTTTTCTCTGCCCATGCCATGTGACTCCCTCCTCCTGTATAGGCTACCTTCATGTACCACTGGCTGCCCCCTTACCAGGGTGTCAGCTGATCGTGGACTGGGACCCTCCATAGCACTGAGCTTAAGAGGAATTTCCGTAGAAGTACTCTCCTTGTCAGGTTTGTCGTTATAGTAAGGAAAAGCTGTCTGGCTAGTGCCTCAGGACTGTTCTGCCTTGAGCCCAAGGCCGTCCTTGTAAGATACTCCTGGTCCACACATTGAACTGCTGTTGGCTTGTGTGACCCACACGCAAACCTTGGGGCTGATGATAAGACAAAGTTGGTGAGGTGCCTGAGAGTCTCAGTGTTGGAGAGGCTAGGAAACCACTCGCAGGTCATTGTAGTGTGCAGGGACAGAGGTGAACAGTGCCGAGCCCAGCCAGAGGACATTTTACAGAGGAAATGCTGCCCGAGCTTCATGCAGAAGGAAGTCAGTTGAAGGAGAGGAGCTGGGGGAAGATGAAAAGAAGGATGTGAGAGATGGTGTGGTTTAAGCTAGGTTTGGGGGAGGAGCTGGTGGAAACCCAGGTAGGGCGGACATGGAGGGTCAAAGCTGCAGTGCACTGAGTAGCAGCTGATGTTGCGTGGATGGTTTTTCTGTTTTTGCTTTCCTCTCTCCTCTGGTTGGTGCGTGTTGCCTGGGAGTCGGTGATTTTTTCTTAGGGCTGTTTTGCTGTTAGATATCAGCTCCCTGTTCCCTGAGACAGTTGTATGTTTGTGCTGTCATGACCATAATTAACTCCGGGGTTCCTCCATCCCCATGTGACATGGTTGTTTCCTCTTTATGTCTTGAAGGTCTTTTAATCAGAGGGCTGGTAGGAGAGGGGGCAGCCGTGAAGCTCTGAGGATAACCAGATGTGGAGCGCCAATGAGCTTGGTCATTTCTGTTTCCATAGGAGTTACCCGACATTCAGACTCCGTCCTCGCGTAATGGCTGCCGTCACCTCCCCTGCACCGTCACCTCCCCCGCTTTCTCTCTTTGCCGTCTTTTTTTTTGGGGGGGGGGGAGAGGCAGGGTCTCATGTAGCCCAAGCTAGCTTCAAACTTACTATGTATCAGAGAATGAGACTGGACTTCTGATACACATACCCCTCTACCTCCTGAGTGATGAGGTGACGACAGGCGTGCCCCTCACCGTGCCCAGTTTATGTGGTGCTAGGGATCAAATTCAGGGTTCCCTGCTGTTAGGCGTGATTCTACCAACTGAGCTACGTCCCACCCATCTCTTAGCATCTTTTTGACATTTGTAGGTCTTATTCTGACAGTATTGCTACCAGTTTCTGGCTGTGGATATTACTGAAGTAATAAGCATATTAAAGAATATGCTGAGAATGCATAGAATCCTGTGTTCAATCCCAAGCATGGCAAATGTGTGTATGGGCCATTAAGATTGCACCAATGTTAAATATGCACAAATAAGTAAGGATTTGACAGAGAAAGAAGACATAGGTAAGATTATGAATTCTGTTTTTCTTTTTCATTTTAAATTATAAAATGCCCCAAAGCGTTAAAAGTAAAAGAAAGAAAACTTTGTGATAAATAATGTGTGTGTGTGTGTGTGTGTGTGTGTGTGTGTGTGTGTGTGTGCAATGCGTGTACAGATCCTAAACTGCTCAGCACAGTTATGGAACATGTTATGCAGTTGTGTGCCGTATGTCTGTATTTTGAGAACATGTTGACTGTGGAGCTAGGATTATTGCTGCAGAGATGGTTTAGTATCATCCAGGGGGTGGAAAGTATGGTCTACCAGCCAGTTCCGGCCTGCTGTCTGTCTTTGCAAATAAAGTTTTATTGGGCCACAGCCGCACTCATTTGATCACCTCTGGCCTGTAGCTGCTTGTGCATCACAACTTCAGCAATAGGTAGTTGTGACAGACCATAAAGCCATCCCAGGTACAAACCATGTCGGACTGGTAGGGCCCAAGCTTCTTCCTGCTCCACACAGCGTCAGACCCATGGAAGGCAGAAGCTGAGAGGATGTAGGAAGCTCAGGGGTAGTAGGATAGCTCAGCTTTGCTGCTGGAGTCTGGATAAATCCTTAGGTGCAGAAATTCAAGAAAAATAGAGGACTGAGAGCAAAAATGGTTTGAGGGACTGGTAGAAACGCTAGTAAGTTCGTTGACTCTTCTGTCTTCCTCCCTTCAGGGGGTGGAAGGCTCATCTTGATTTCCTTCCGCCTGTTGTAATTCACGGAAAGGTCCCAATTAAATATTCCTTCTGAATTCATTTAGCTGAAGTGGGATTCTTTTTAAAAATGCAATTGCCCATAGAATAGTGGGAGGGCTTAGAGGAAAGTAATAGCACCCCCCTCAAAAATACCTACCCTCCCAAAACCTTAGGTTGTGGCATGGGTGCATTCACACATACATGTGTGTATACACACACACACATTTGTGCAAATGCAAAGTTAAGAGTGCGCCTCCAGAAAGTTTGTATGCTCTGAGTTACACGTGGTAACAGCTACGTCAGTTAGACGACATGTTTCCTCTAAGGCAGTGGAGAAAAGCCCTATGAAGTTTTGAGGAGGCTAAGAAAACAAGAGAGAAATAATATTGGATCATGGACACTTTTCTATTGTATTTTTTAAGATTCATTTTAATTTTTAATTTTATGTATGTGTGAATGGGTGTATGTTTGAAAATGTTACAAGGAATGTTCTAGACATAAACAACTCTTACATTTTTATTTTATTTCATTTTAGTTTTTTGAGACAGATTCTCCCTCTAAGGCTTGTCTTCATCTCTTCCTGTTCATTAAAGAGTTCCAGCTACAAGGTACACACAGGTACATGTACAAGAAAGACCTTCAGAGAGCTCCCCAGACCTCTGGGAAGGACGTCTGTGTCAGATGCCGGGGTGCGTTCCCCAGAGCCTTTCTTTCTAGGGGACCTGGCTAACTTACTGTCTCTGTTCACATCTGCTTGAGAGGCACTTCAGCCCTTGTTGGGTCTTTTCACAAGCTGTAGCACCAGTGAAATCACTAACTGAGCCTCCCCCTCCCCCCCAGTACATCAAAATGAACAAGGTGGCTGCTGGGTAGTACTTGCTGAGTGGCGGCCACATACACAGTTCTTTGGGGATTTCACTCCTCACATAATCATGCTCCCAGTGGGGAGTGCTTTGATTGTTTCCCTTGAACAGACAGGAGAAGCACAGTGACAGGATGTAAAACTAAGGTCACATAAGAGTAAGTGTGCTGGGGCGGGTCTGGTCCTAGAGTCTGTGAGTGACCACTGCACATGACCTCTGTTTTTCCTATAAAAGTTTCCGAAGAGAATCCACTGAAGAGACCCGTTGTTCGGGCAAGTTCTCCAGGCAGTATGTGACCTCTTTCTGCCACCTAGAAACTCCTCACCACCACCCAGTTCGTGTAAGATGCCCTGAGTCCCTCTCCTACTCACTGGAATAGTTGGCATTACCCAGCCCGTTGTGGACTCTGCCATGCCCTCTTGGCGTCATATATTTAAACACATGTGTGTCTGTGTATGTCAAAGGTCAGAGGACATTTATCTGGGAGTTGGTTCTCTCTCATTCCACCATGTGGGTCCCTAGGATTGAACTCAGGATGTCAGGCTTGGCAGCAAGCACCTCTACCTACTGAACCATCTGTCTGGCCCTGTTCTTCATCCTTCACGGTGTTGCATTCTCATCCTTGTCTCGTCTGTAGGAAAGGGCTTTGGTTGGAGAGGCTTCCTGTGCACACAGGCCCTGAGGTGGCTGGAGTTCTCTGAGGCCTGGGAAGTGTTAAAAGCACGTCCCCACCAAGCGCATCTCATTCCCCTGGCAAGCCCCTGTGAACAGCAAGCCTGTTTCCTCAGCCTCTTCCTGGTCCTCCCTAAGGCGTCTCTAAACAGCCCATGTCTTGGTTGGTCTGTTATGCATAGTAGCTTCTTATAAAGACCCTCTCTGAAGAGAGCTCATTAATCGGGACCCCAGACTCTGCAGGTGGCAGAGCGACTGAGCCAGGGACAGGAGAGATGAGACTGTGTCCTGTGTCATCCATCACAGATGGAGGCCGGGAGCCTCAGGAACAGCCAGATTGCTCATTTGTTCCAGTAACGCTGTGCCTCTGGGAGATGCTGAGAACCATAGACATGGGTTGGCGAGATGACTCAGCTGTCAAAGGCTAGGCTCACAACCAAAAAAAAAAAAAAAAGAAGCACAGGCATTAAGATAAAGAAGACAGCATCTCACACTCAAAAGTTGACAGAGATCTCTGGATAGATGTTTTTGTCTTTTGAATAAATGATTAAATCATAGAAAACAGCAGCAGCCAGAGCAGGTCACTGAGGAAGCACAGCAGGTAAAAGCATTTGCTGCACAAGACCCAGGACCTGAGTTGACCCCTGGAACCCACATCAAGTTAGAAGAAAAGGATCCACCCAACCCCACAAAGTTGTCCTCAGCCCCTACAAACACCATGGTGCACGTGGTCCCTCCCTCTCTCTCTCCCTCTCTCCCTCTCACACTCACTCACACACACACACACACACACACACACACACATTTAAGTAAATAAATAAAAGCAGGTCCCCTTTACTGGCCAGGGCACAGTGCCTTCAGGTGCCCCCCATTCCTGGTATGCTGTAGGGCATGCCTCCTGAGGCAATTTGAGGTACTCCAGAGCAGCCCTAAAATTTCGATTCTACCTCCCATAAACAGGGAGTGTAACTACTGTCTAGAATCTTCCATCAACTCTTTCTTCCTGGTGCAGCCCAGCGCCCTGGCTGAGCAGGGTTGGAGAGCCATCCTGGAAAACACGGCACCAGTGGGGGTCGATGTCCCAGTCAGTGTCTGCAGGGCCGTGAGTGTCACCTGCACCTGGCCCAGGGAGCTGTGATGCTGGGGAGCAGAGCTCTTCCGTGGGCTGTGCTGTGACAAGGCCAGCCTCACCGGGGAGCTTTCTAGAGCCATGACTCTTGATGGCGTCACACCTGTGCCCTATTTGCGTGGCAGACAGTTTGTGATTCCCCCTTTGTGGTCTGAAAATGAGATTGGCAGATGAAATATCCTGTAGTGTAAAGAAGCAAACATTCTAAAACAAATTCATAATTCCAATCCCATATACTCAGCCTGCTTTCACCAGGAGAATATGTGGTTAGACGCTGTAGCTGTAAGTAGGGAACAGATTTGGATGTAGCAGAAGATGAGAACCTTTCGCTCACAGGTAAAGAATGAAAGGGTTGTGCACTTTAACAGAAAGGAAGTTGTAGCACATTTCCTGTGTTAAGAGAAAAGGGGTGTGACCCTGACAGGGAGAATCCAGGCTGGGCCACACTACCTTTGTCCGGGAAGTGTCAAAATAACTAAGTTCCTGTTGAAGAACACGGGTAGACCCTGACCCAGGGTCTTGGCAAACAATAGTTGCTTGAAATCCCATCCAGTCAAGACTATAGAAGTGGTAATAGGCATGTAGGGCTAGGTGATGAACTTCAAAGGCTTGCAGGGGAGTTGGGCAACATCAGTATCTGAATCAAGTTAAAAATTAAGAACCAGGGGCTGGAGAGATGGCTCAGTGGTCAGGAGTGCACACTGCTCTTGTACAGGACTGTAGCTAGTTTTTCTCTCTGGGTCCCGCCAAGCCCTGGCAGTCCCGTAGCCCACTTATAAAATAAACATACAGACACTTATATTATTTAAACTGCTCGGCCATTAGCTCAGGCCTACCATTGTCTAGCTCTTACTCTTACACTCAGCCCATTTCTGTTAATCTGTATGTCGCCACGTGTTCGTGGCTTCACCTGCTGTCTTTGCATGATGCTCCCTGGACGGCAGCTGGCGTCTCCTCCAGCTTCCACCTCCCAGCCTCTCCTCTCTGTTTGTCCTGCCTATCCCATACTTCCTGCCTGGCTACTGGCCAATCAGTGTTTTATTTATTCACAACATACAGGACATCCCACAGCAGAGGACCCAAGTTCAATTCCCAGAAACCATATCAGGTGACTCTCAGCCACTCATAACTCCATCTCTGGGGATCCAACACCATTTTCTTGGTACTGTGCTGAAGAACAAATGGAGTGATGTGTTGGCTTTATAGTAGACATGTTTAGGATTATAGGTGATCTAGATGACTCAAAGCTATGGAGAATGCACACATGTTTTCTGTAAATACTGAGGATCTGAACCATGAGGGCCTGAAACAAGTCTCCCTGAGTACCAGGGATAGTCATAACTATTTCTGTGTAAATAGAAATAAATTAAAGCAGTTTTATATCTCATAATTTTCAGAGATGCACAGTGGTGTGGGACAGAGTGCCAAGAGCTCCACACAGCAGAATGGCTTGCATCTGGGTCCTGTCCCACCACAGTGATTATTTATGTCAATTCCAATGGCCCCACAGGTTTCCAAAATGCCTCTCCAGAGAAACCCTGGGACGGGAAGGTTCAGAATGGGCTTCTTTATCTGTGAGTCCTCAGTTTGGTCTCCCACTCATAACTCAAGCTGGAGCTGAGGCTGTATGAGCGTGGTGGAGGATGGTGGAGGGTGTCGTACCTAATGTTATCTGTGGCCACAGTACAGATTTCCTTGGAGGTTGAAGAGCCCCCAGGTTGAGTCTCACAGTTACTGATCTGAAGTACCAGTTTTTCTTGGTTACACACATGCTACTTTTAGGTCCCAAATAGTTCCTGGAAACATTGTTATCTCCAGTTCTCCTGTCCCTTACCATGTACACTCAAAGCCATCAAGGGACCTTCCTTTTGTCTTAACCAATGCAGAACTAACCTGTGGGTCCTGGGCCTCTTCCTTATTATTACTCAAGTCTTCTTAGCTTTGAACTGCAGGGTATTGACTAATCTGTATCCTTTCCAGAAATCCAGTAAGCTTTTTATTACATCTATTATACAAATTTAAAACATGTTTTTAAAATTTTAAAACCCACATCTCCAGAAAGGAGGGCACAGTTGCCTAAAAGTTACATAGCCCAAAGGACCATTTTCTGGTGGGAAATAGGACAGGATGCCTTGTGGTGATTGTCCTGGTGTTTAGAAGCAGCTGCTAGGCCCATACTACTCTCTCTCACAACGTGACATCAGCTGCATGTTAGCCCAACCGGTTCTAACAGGTGCCCTTGCTCATCAAAATTCCTTGCTGGGTGGAGCTTTTCTGGAAGAGTCTGTATCTGGGCCTGAGACTTCTCACTCCCAGTGAGTGACAACTTGCTGTGTGTCACACCGTATAAGCACCATCTCTACTTTAGGACTGTCCTTTCCTGCCTCACCTCGGGGCCAGGTTCCCCTGGGCTTTACTTCATGTAAACTATTCACCGTAAGATAACTGTCAAGGACACACAGATTCACAAATTCTTATCCTTTGATCCCACCATTAATAAGACTTTTTAGAAAGTACAATTCCAACATGATAGGATTTTTGCATCGAAGTTCAAGTTAATTTGCTAAAGGATATATAAATGGAATTGGATTCCAGTCAAATCTCTGCTTTGTGGCCTCCTTAGGGTTGTTCCCAACAGGATGAGTCACATGAAAGGCTTGAGTGACGTATTTTCCATCCCTCATTTTGAGCAGTGAATTGCAAAATCTCAAGTTATGCTTTGTCAGGGAAATCTCTGAATATCAGGAAAAGCACTTGACACTCCTCTGTCTGGCAGATCCCGCTCTCCTCTTCTGGTTGAGGCCAACGTGAAGAAGAGGTTGAGTTCATCAGGCTCGTGCTGTGGGACAGGACTCTGGACTCCTGAGCTGGAGTGCGGACTTACTGGTTGGGAGTGACTACGTCTCACAATGTAGTCAGTTTCACATTGGTTTAATTGCTCTGAAAAGAATGTTGTTTGCATCTGAAATGCCATTCGCTTCAGCTGTCAGCCACTCATGCCATCCAAATGGTGTTTTTATTTTACATCGATGACACCCTCATTAGCTTGAATTATGAAGATTACAGAGTGGGCCAGATATCACCCCCTTGAAATCACACAGAAAAATAAAAATGGCGAAATGATAGAAGGGCTGTCGGAGCAACCGTGTCCATCTCAAGTAGCTCAGCTGGTTGAGACCGCGGAGATGTCACCTTAGAGGTTCTTTCTTGTTCTGGAAAAATTTCCACTGCTAAACTAACACAGAAGGAGGGGACACAGGCCAGTTGCACAGTCCCTCTCATGTCTTGGCCCTCGCCTGAGCCTTTGAGAGATGAGAGTGAAGCCAGGGTGCTGTCCTCTCAATAGAAGAATTTTAAGTTGTGAAACAACAAAGCTCATCACAGAGCTCTTAAGGAAGTTAGGGTTGAGGAATCTTGAGAATAACGAAGTAAGCACAGGTGAAATGTTCATGCTCTGCAGGGAAGTGTGGCCATTGGAGGGAGCCACAGACATCTACAGAGCTCAGACTGTATCACAAGGAACTGATGTACTGAAATTTATCAGGCTGTGTCAGCTGCACTTTGAACTGAGAGAGAGAGAGCTCCAAAAGGTCTAAATGAGTTTTTAAAATGAATTAGTATTTGGATTGCTCACATTGACAGATAGATATTTTTAATTATAAATGCATTATTACAATTTGTAGTTATTGCCACATACAATAAATGAACCATTTTGTATCTTAAAGATAAAAAGTAATGAAAATGCCTGCCTCAGTTTTACTGCTTTTTAAAATTTTTATTTTTATTTTACTATTTTGTTCATCTGGGTGTCTGTATGAATGTGTACCACATGCATGCCCGGTGCCTGTGGAGGCCAGAGCTGGGCATCAGATCTCCTAGAACTGCAGTTATGGATGGTTGAGAGTCAACACGTGGGTGTTGAACATCCAACACAGGTCCTCTGGAAAAGCATCCCGTGCTCTTAACCACTGAGTCATCTCCCCAGCTCCAACCCTGTTACTTTTTGAAAAGTTCTGGTTGGAAGACAGGTTGGACAGTCTGCAGTTAGTGACAAATGTGGTTTGGATGTCACCTTTGCAAGCTGCTTGCCAGAGCTAGCCCTGTGCTCAGAGCACAGAGTAGAAATGATTGAAGAGCTTGTCCACCTGTATGTCTAAGGGAGAGAAGAGACCAGAACCGATGCTAATGTAGTTGAAAGGTATTTGATACCTGTTAATGATAGTAGGGGAAATAAATAATTGGCTATTTAATCTCTAGAAGTATTTTTAGAATACAGCAGCAGCTCTAAATGACCACCAGGATGTAACAACAATTGAACACAGGTAAGTAGAACTTGAGGATCTGAAAGTTCGGCAGACTTACAGCCGTGCAGTAGACAGCTGCTCTTCCCTTGAGTTGTTGGGATCAAAGAGTGAGAGTGAATGCGGATAAGGCGTTAACAAATGCTCCCTGCTGGGCTGGGGAGAAGGCTTGCTGTGTGAGCATGAAGACCTCAGTTTACCCCGGCAGCACCCCTGTTAAAAAGCTGGGTGTGACAGTGTGTGCTTGCAGTCCCAGTGCTGGGGTGCAGAGACAGGAGGATTCCTGCCGTTCAGTAGCCATCCAGTCTAGCTTAGTGAGTTCCAGTATAAGGGAAAGACTTAAAAAATTTTAAAAATAATATAAAAAGAAAGAAAGAAAAAGAGGAGGCTGCCGCCTGAGGAACAGCAGCCGAGGTTGATCTCTGTCCTTCACACACTCGCTGGGAAGAAAACCCTTTTCTTGCTGGTCATGGTGCCGCACACCTTTAATCCCAGCACTCAGGAGGCAGAGGCAGGTGGATTTCTGAGTTCAAGGCCAGCCTGGTTTAGACGGGGAGTTCCAGGACTCCCCCTCCCCGCACACACACCAGTTAAATGAAAGACGGGCCTTTCCCAGTGGAATGGTGTTGACTTCCTTATTGAACATCACTTGACCATATGTACCAGGATTTATTTCTGGGCTTTTCTCCTATCCCATGGTTTTACATGTCTGCCTGTCTGCTGCTGGTGGTTACTGTCGTTTGGAGGGAGTTTTAAGGTCAGGGAGTGTGTGACGTTCAGCTATGTTCTTTAAAGATAATTTTTGACTATTTGGAGTCTGAGATTCTGTATGAATTTAAGATGGTTTTTTTTTTGCAAAAATATATTATTGGCATTTTAGCAGCAATTACATTAAATTTCTAGATCGTTCTGGGTGATACTGACATCTTAGCAAAATTAAATCTCCAGTCCATGAATATGGGACGCCTCTCCATCCACTTGCTGCTAACTCCTTTAATTTCTCTCAGAAATATTTTCTAGATTGCAGTGTGCAAGCTTTTCACTTTCTTGGTTAAGTATTTTATTCTTTTTTTTTTTTGGTGCTAAAGGATATGGAATTATTTTTTAACATCATTTTAAGTTTTTTTTTTATTGTCAGTGTAGATAAATGTGACTGATTTTTATATTATTTGTATCCTGCAATTTTGTTAAATTTTTATTGGTTCCAGCAGTTTTGTGGAATTTTTAGTGTTTTCTACACATACCATTTTGCCATCTGTGAATAGCAATAACTTTATTCTTTTCCAGTTTGAATGCCTTTCATTTCTGTTTCTCACCCTTTAGTTCTGGCTGCTGCTTCTTGTGCTGCTGAATAGTAATGAAAGTAGGCATCCCTAGCCTGTTTCTTGGACCAGTTTTCAGTCATTCACCACGGCATTTTGGTACCTGCAGACTTAGGGTTTTGTGATATTTCTTGAAAACACAGAACAATTATAATTTTCTCATTTGTTATTATTATAAATAGAATATTTTAAGTCTGTTTGCTTCTTTGTAGTATACTATCATGTTGGGATGGTGAGTTTTAATTGTCAACTTGACACAATCTAGCATGGCCTGGAAAGAGTCTCAGTGAGGGATTGTCTAGAGAGCAGGTTGGTCTGTGCACACGTCTGTGAGGGTTTATCTTGATTATATTAATCGTATTGGGCAGACCTGCCCATTGTTGGTGACACCAATCCCTAGCAGGAAATCCTGGACTGTATTAGAGTGGATAAAGTAGCTGGGGTCAAACGTGCCCGTATCCATTCTTCCCTGCTCTTGATTCTGGATGATGACTGGTTGTCTCAAGTTTCTGATGCCTTTCATTTCCCTACAATGATGAACTGTAATCTGGAATTGTGAACCAAATAAACGTCTCTTCCTGTGGCTTTGTGAGGGTGTTTTGTCCCAGTAACAGCACAGGAAACTAGGACGTGTGTGAGGCAAGACTGTCTGTTATCTCTAACACAGTGACTGCACACTGCTGAGGTCAACACTTGAGGTCAGCACTCCCGGCTATTCTGTTCACTGTGTCCCCTGAACTTTGCCTAAGGGCCACTCACTGTAGGGACTTGGAATGTGCGTGTGTTTTAAACAGGGGTCCTACTGTGAGTGCCACACAGTCCCCAGTTTTTTGGATATATGGATTCTTTTTGTGATAGGAAAATCTCTTGGGGGATTAGTGAGCAGTGTTTAAGCATTTCAGCTAAACTGTTTAATCAGTATAATTAGGTCAAAGTACAAATCGGTATCTCTCAATTGTTTTAATCCTTACATGTATCAGACACTCTACATTCTGTTTACTGGCCACTTTAGTACTTTGTTATTAACAGTTTATAACTTGGACACTGGAGTCAATGAACTATAAACTCATGAAACTCATAACAAATACAAAGTAATATTTAAGTTCAAGTATAGTTGGCCCCAAGGCTGCTGGTGTGAACTGGGAACATTGAAATCATGAAGGGATTGTGCCGTTTTATTTTGGTATAGGCAGATATGATGATTAGGTCAAGAAGGAAGACATTTAGGTTTTTTTTTCTCCTCAGGCGGCTTGGTTTTTTGTTTGTTTGTTTGTTTGTTTGTTCGTTTGTTTTTCCTTTAAGAGACTTCCTTGTATGTAGGTCATCAGCCTAGGGTCAATACAGTTTCAGCAATAAATAACCTGTTTAATGTAACTGTGTGTGGGGGCGGAGGTAACATTTATCCCTTACAATTCAAAACCTGGGGGCTGGGGAGGTGCCTCAGATGGAAGACTGCTTGTTGCCCCCACAGAGGACCCACATTAGGCTCTCAGCTCCCCCACAGCAACTCACAGCTGCATGTAACTCCAGCTTCGGGGATCTGAGGCTCTCTTCTAGCCTCCTTGGGTACTGCTCAGGGCACATTAACATCCTCCTGAAAAAACACACATACATACACATTAAAAAGATCAAAATCTGGTTCTATAGAAATATATATGTTTTAAAAATTGAAACAAACATTATTTCTATTTATAAATTAAAAATTGATTTTTTGACTACCTATTTAGGTTAAGATCATCTTGGCACATCCTAGGAAGAAATATAAGTAAATCAGATGCATTCTCTGCCTGCAAAGACCCAGAAGGTCCACATAGTCTATACTTTAATGGTGTCAAATCACAAGAAGAGAAATAGTGGGTATATTAGTTAGCTTGGGCTGCCATAACAAGATGTCCAAGACTGGGTGACTTTGAGAGCAGATTTATTCCCCAACAGTCCTGGAGGCTGGAGGTCTGAGATCAGGGAGTCAGCATGCTTGGGATCTGGTGACAGCTCTCTCCCTGGCCACCTTCTTGCTGAGTCCTTACATGGTCTTTTCTCTGAGCACCAGCGTGAAGACTTAGAGTAAGACAGTCTCTTCCTGTCACAGAGCTTCCAGGATGCTGCTCCTATGACCTCATTTGACCTCCATTCCTTCCTAAAAGCTCCATCTTCAGATACAGCCACACTGGGGATTAGGGATGGGGGGTGGGGTCTGATGGCAAGATGTGGGGGACACAATTCATCTTACAGCCACAGGGATATGTGGCACTTTTGGGGGGCCTCCTTGCTGAATGTTCTCACTCACCTTTCCCTGTGAACCTGGAAGGTGGGTGCTGTCATCTCCCCAGTCAGCAGAGGAAGAAGCCAAGGCTCAGAGGAGTTAGATTGTTTTCTGGGGTCACTCATGCAGTCAGGACTTGGACCCAGGGCCTTGGAAACAGAGGTGCGGTAGAGGAGTTGCCTAGAGACCTAGGAAGGAAGTAGCCTGGGGCCAGGCTGTGTTTTGTTCAAGGTGAAGCAGCCCTGTGGCTGCAGAGATGGCCCTGTGTTGAAGGGACTAAGAGGTTGACCTGTGTCCGTTAGGTGGTTTCCTATTATGTGCAGAGCCACCAATTTGTAGCTCTGTCCCTTGGGCAGTAGGAAAGTTTGATGGTTTTTAGTAGGAGAGTAATGTAGATGTAAGAGTTATATTTTAGAAATCTAATTCTAGATCCCAGGATGGCTCTGTGGTTCAGCAGGTATAGGCTGCCAAGCCTTACAATGCAGATTCGATCCCAGTACCCACATAATGGAATGAAAGAACTCTCCCCACCCCCATCCGCCCAATAAAATTCATACTTTTTTTTTTAAAGGGTTTTTTTTTTTTTTTTTTTTTTTTAACTAATTTTTGTGGCAGTGCACATGTAAGCATGGAAGGGAGAAAATGCCGGGAAGCAATCGCCAGAGCCCAGACAGGGGCCCGAGCCGGACAGGGGCCAGAGCCATGGTAAAGGCTTAGACCTGTGGCACTTCCTTTTGGTTTCTGTTTGATTGGGGATTGTCAGGGGCAGGAGGAAGGAGGATTTGAGGATCTGGGTCACCATCTAGATGGTCTGTCCTTCAGAGAGAAAGAGAAGAAAGAAAAGGAAGCAGAACGAACATGAAGGGTTTAGTGATGGGCATTTCCTTTCCCCTTTGTCCTTAAAGAACTTGAGTGTGCCCGAGCATTTGAGAGACCCTCTTCCCCCAGGATGGGGCCACAAGGCAATTGCTGCCTTCAAAGGCGCTTACAGCAGTAAGCCAGTAAGCCTTTTATTGTGACTTTTGGGGTGGGGCCAAGGCCTTTCTTTGGTGAGTTTGCAGGTAGATTTTCCAGTTGGCTTTTGGTCTGAAGCCACACCCATCGCTGTCCCCAGATTCTTGTATCAGGATCCCTAAAGTGGTTTTGCAAGTTTTTCAGTTTTCTTCCTCTTGCCCTAACCCCAAAGCTGCTTGGAAAGCTATCTGCCCTTTTCAAAGTTTCCCAAAGCCTGTAATTATTTTTTACGTGCTAACATTTTGTCCCTAATTTGCATCTGTTTAGACAGTAAACAATGAAGAATACAGTCGCAGGCACAAGGACAATGGGCACAAACGCTTTGGGAAATAATCCCTAGAGTAGGCACGGGGCTTAAACAGTCAGCAGGAGGGCCAGCTAGACCGAGCCTGGGCTGCGTGAAGGGCGTCTGTTTCTCTCCCTCTAATACCGGCTAATCCAGAGATTTAAGAGAGTTACGATTGGCCCACTGGATTTCTACTGTGTGTGTGTGTGTGTGTGTGTGTGTGTGTGTGTGTACGTACGTACGTACAAGGACAGTTGAACACGTCCATTTGAAATGGTAGTACTGTACTTTTCAGGGCTGCCTTCTAAATTACTTGCTGTCCATATGACAGTTACACAAAGAAGAAATAGAGTTTGCAGCAAGTGTTATGTAAGGGTTAATTGAAAATGAGTCTGGCAGTGGAATTTCTCCTTCAGTGAAGCACTGAAGTAAAATTGGTTGAATTCAAGAAAGAAGGAGGTCTGAAGATGTGAAGGTACTGGAGAGAGATGGTGCAAGTATTTGCTTCTGAAATCCAGTTCACAGATGTCATTTCTTTTTGGTTTTTTGTTTTTTCGAGACAGGGTTTCTCCGTGTAGTTTTGGTGCCTGTCCTGGATCTCACTCTGTAGCCCAGACTGGCCTCGAACTCACAGAGATCCGCCTGCCTCTGCCTCCCAAGTGCTGGGATTAAAGGTGTGCGCCCCCACAGCCTGGCCATATGCGCTTTCTTAAGGCATCAGTTAAAATGGCCACAGCTACAGGGCAAGCCCACCAGCTTCAGACTCTGCCGAAAGCGCAGCTCGCTGGAGCTTTGAAAAAAGCCCCACACATGGTCCACTGTCACAGAACCTGTTACTTGCCCTCAGCGATGGAATAATGTGGAACAGCGAGCCCAGGGTGGCGGCGGTGACTTTTGAGTGTTTGGCGACACCTTACAGTGGACCTGCTTCTGACCCAGCAGGCTGGCTGTGGAGAATACACCCAGGCAGTGGCCGGAGGGCATGTTGACAGTTCAGGGGAAGACTCTGCCCGTCTACAAGATTGAAAACTGAAAGGTCACAGGTTGTCTAGTCTGTGGGGTAAGAAGAACGTTGGCCCTTCTCTTTAAGTCAGGAATATCAGGTCATGGTGGGATGTGTCAGATCCTCTTCCTTCAGGTTCCTGGGTTTGCCTTTGCTACTGAAATGATAGAAAGAAAACTTGAACCTCGTAATATCTTTTGCTTGTATGTGTGTGAATGCGTGTGCATGTGAGTGTAGAGTGTGTGAATGTGTGAGTGTGCACATGAGTGAGTGTGGAGGCTCGAGGTCAATGTCAGGGGTCCACTTTGATTTTTCAGACAAGGCCTCTCACGGGTCTGGACGTTTCCTGATGAGGCGAAGCTGGCTGACCAGCAGGTTCTTCCTCTCTGCCCCCAGGGTGCTGGCATCACTAGTGTGCCACCCTGGCTGGCTTTAATGTGGGTGCTGGCAGTCCTTTCAGAACTCTTAGAGAGGTCAGAGGTGACAGGTCACAGGTCAGATGCCCTGACACCCTGTGGGATGTGTGACCCTTTCCTCTCCCCAGGGCCACCATGTCCTATTCTCCTGTGTCTAACCACAGACACTATATGACTCTCTGTTTTAAAAATACATATGATTATCTATTGTGGTTGCATTGTTTATTTATGAAATCTAACAGTGTTGAGGATTATAAACGAAGCGTAATTGCTTTTGTTTTGTTTTTGTTTGCTTGTTTGTTTGAGATATGGGCTCCATGGTACCTCTGACTGGCCTAGAACTTGCTGTGTACAGCAAGCTGGCCTTGAACTCATAGAGATGTGCCTGCCTTTGACTCCTGAGTGCTGTGCTGGGATTAAAGGCGTGTGCTATCATGCTTGTCTGAATTGTGATCATTTTAACTATTGGACAAAGTGTTTTATCATGTTTAGGAAGAACTTACTACTTTACAGTAACTGTTTAGGTAGTTTCCATTTCCTGTGATTTCTCTTAGTGCTTCAGCGACCACTCTTGTCTGTGTGTATAAAACAGATATGTCTAGACATGGGATTGTTTGGGTTGAGGGATCAATGTTGTTCTACAGTGGCAGATTTCAGGAGTTTTACAGAGGATTATTATTTGCTTGTTAATTACCTCCACTCATATATGCGATATAATTTTAACTTTGAGATGTAAAAAGATGAAACAAGCAGAAATAAATGTATTTTATACATTTCTATTGCATAAATAAGAAACAGGCCCAATGATATTGTCGTGGTTTGGATGAAAATAGTCCCCATATGCTCATGGAGAGTGACACTATCAGGAGGTGTTGCCATGTTGGAGGAAGTGTGTCACTAGGGGTGGGCATTGAAGTTTCAAATGCTCAAGCCAGGGCCAGTGTCTGTGTCCTTCCTGCTCCTGCCAGCTGCCTCTCCAGCACTGGGTTGTTTAATTCTGCAGATTTGCTGAGTTGACCAGAACCTGCTTGGGCAAGGGGAGGAGGGCAGCTAGTGAGGGGCAGATTGTTGTGGAGACTTTAGAGGTCTGGCCAAGGTGACATTTGGCACACTGCTTTTGTGAGAGTTTGGTGTAGACTCAAATCTCACAGGAGGTCCTCCAGCAGCCCTGCTGTATTTGGTGGGGCCCAAGATGGAGGCTGGTGTCCCTGGACCAAGGAGGAGAGCAGCACATAGACAAGGACACGGAGAAGAAAGGCCCACGAGACCTGAGAAACTACGGCAGGCTTCTGGAAACAGAATCCTAGCAGGGTAGGCCCCACTACATACAAGGTTTTATTTTAGGGAGGAAAATATTAGGAATGTCTTTATAATTTCCTTTGCTGAAAGGATTGCACTAGGATATAGAATAGTTTAGCTAGGTGTGGTGGTCCACCCCAGTAATTGCATCATGTGGAAGCTGAAACAAGAAAATTATAAGTTTGAGGCCAACGTGGGCTACACAGAGGTGTGTGTGTGTGTGTGCGTGTGTGTGTGTGTGTGTGTGTGTGTGTGTGTGTGTTATGTGTGTGTTTGGAATGGAATTCCAAATGTATCTATGTTTGGAATCTTAGTGACCACAATTCTGTATACCAGCATTTTGAACAGTTGCCTGTAGGATATTCTGGTTAGAGTATGGCTTGAAGGCATCATTTAGGGACTCGACACACTGTGGAGACCCCAGATCCCCACCTTGGTGAGAATCTATGAGGGATTATCGTGTCTCGGGAAATGCAAGCAGCTCTGCCTTTTTGTGGCTTCGAAGAAAAATGTACACAAAATGAGTTGTCACCCTCCCTCAGAAGCACACACAGCACAGCTTTAGAACTGGTGATTTAGCAGGAAACATTGGGTCTTACTGCTGTCAGTGCCACTCTGCAACTTAGGTTATTATGTTTCTGGTTGATTTGACAGAACTCTGACAGAAACACACTATAGGAGGAGGGTTCTGCCTGGGTCAGAGTTCTGTCTTAGTCGCTGTTCTGTTGCTGTGAAGAGACGCCGTGACCACAGCAACTCTTATAAGAGAGAGCATTTAACTGGGGCTGGCTTATAGTTTCAGAGTTTAGTCCATTGTCATCATGGCAGGGAGCATGGCAGCATGCAGGCAGACAGTGCTGGAGAAGTGCTGATAACTCCACATCCAGATCCACAGGCAGCGGTAAGAGAGAGACAGGGCCTGGCTTGGGCTTTGGAGACCTCAGCCCACCCCACGGGGCACACTTCCTCCAACAGGGCCACACCTCCTAATCTTTCTCCATGAGTGCCACTTCCTGATGTCTAAGTATTCAAATATATGAACCTGTGGGGCCGTTCTTACTCAAACCGCCACACAGTTGGAGAGGGTACAGCCCTTCATGGCGAGGAAGACATGGTGGAGTTCATTGGTGGGAGCACATGTATGGGACTCCCCATACCTCCATGAATCAAGAAGCAAAGCTTAGGCTGAGAGAGAGTAGCTGGACTGGAGCCTAAATCACCCACCTCTCATCTGCACTCTTCTTCCCGCTGAGCCAGACTTCCTAATAGCTCTACAACCTCCTAAAACAGCACCACCTAGTGGGGACCTTGTGTACCAACACATAAGCCTGGTGGGACCTTTGGCATCCAAACCACTAGGGAGCTTCCAGACAGGAATCTGAGAGCTTCTGACCCCCGTGGCCTTGCACTTGACCTCTGTGCCCTTTCATTACTTGATAGCTGTTGTCACCGTCAGATTTGGCCCGTGGGAAATAGCTCTCAACACACTCTTCAGGGACGCTGGCCCAGCTGCGTTCTCACTTGTCAATATGTGAATAAAGGACTTCGCTTAGCCAAGGATCGCTTGCTCATCTTGGTAGCAGGGGTGGTGAACAGTTTCCCTTGCAATTGTGTGTACCACAGTGATGATAGTCTGGGCTGTGGAAACTGTCCTGCTGACTGACTCATGGATTGAAAATGGAACAGTTTGTCCCCCAGGCTCCTTGATTAGGATTATGTCATCATTGGGAGAGGATACAATGGGCTGTTTGCTTTGTCAAACCTGAGGACAATTTTAATATTTAATGCAGACTTCATGTGTGTGTGCCGGTGCAGGTTTCTGCCATAAACACAATTGTACTGCCTTTATTACACTGCAAGTTTAATTATATATATATATATATATATATATATATATATATATATATATATATATATAAATGTTCCATTGTATGTATATTTAAAAGCTTTTTATGTGTATGGGTGTTTCACCTGCATGTATGTCTGTGTACATGTGTGTGCCTGATGCCCTCAGAGGCCAGAAGAGGACATCAGATCCCCTGAAACACGGAGTTACAGAGGTTGTAAACTACCATGTGGGTCCTGGGTCCTCTTAACTTCTGAGCCATCTCTCCAGCCCCTACTTAACAGTTTAATTAGAAAGCTAGATTACACAGATAAGGTGACAGGTAATTTAAAAGTAACTCCATAAGAGCCCCTATTCTAGTGCCTCAAATAGTCCTTGGCACATCGAGGTTCTCAAACAGTATTTGTGGATAGCATAGGTTTCGCAACGTATTTGCCTTTTAATATTTTGTGGGAAATCACCTGTAACGCCCACTAACCATAAGACACGTTTTTCCTGTTCACTGTCCTGGCTGTTTCATACAGCTTATCGTTCGTATGTACTGTTTTGTGTTCTGCATTTTTAAAGGCCATAATGACAGGTGACTAGTGCAATTACAAGTTTCATAATGCCAGTCCTTTCCAATTTGCTTATATGTCCTCAGGTAGTGTACCCCATCCAACTCGCCCGCAAGGAGTGCAGGCTGAGAGGCAGCAGGTCTTGCTGGTGATAACACAATTCTGTGGTCAAGTCAAACATTTTACACTCTGCCTTTTCAAACAGCCTAGAGTGAGTGTTCCCTTAGGACTATTTTTGTAACAAATGGCTAAATAATAATTTAGGTGACTATTAAATTTGTATAACAATCCGTATTTCTCATTACACTCTTATTCCTGGAACTCTACATGGTATCATAGTTAATACCTTTGTTTAGAACCATTGTTCTTCATTTCATTTCTTTAGAATATACGCTTAGGAATTTCAGAGAGAGGGAGGGAGAGAAAGAGGGAGAGCACTTTTCCAATGTTTTGTATCACTTTTCATTCTCATGGTCACTGTAAATGGTCTGGGTAAAACAATGTGTTACCCACACTTCTGCAGGAAATGAAGTCCAGTTGAATGTGTTTTCTTTTTGCTCCAAACAATTTGATTTTGTTTTCTCTTGTTTTTGTTGTTGTTGTTATTTGCTTTGTTTTTGAGACAGGGTCTCAGTATGTAGCCCTGGCTGGCCTGGAACCCACTGTGTAGCACAGGCTGGCCTCCACCGTACAGAGATCCACCTGCCTCTGCCTCCTGAGTGATGGGAATAAAGGCGTTCCTTACCATCCCTGGCACTTGATTTTTGCCTCATAGTCCGATGGTTTTACTGCAATATGGAGCTGTCTCCCAATACCAGCTTCTCTAGTACGTTGGATTTTTGGCGTTGTGTTCATGTGATTAAAATCTTAGTTTAACAAATTTAACCTTAGAGAATCTTGTAATTTTTAAGTGAAGTTTTATGGATATACAACTTACTAACTTGAATGTGTACTTAGAAAATCATAGTATACACGTTATTCTTAGACTGATAGTATTTCTTTTTTTCTTTTCCCCTTCCCTTTCTTTCCCATTCTTTCTTCCTCTTCCTGCTCCTTCTCTCACTGTGTCTTTAAAAAAAAACTTTTTTACATTTTAAATATTTGCACCTGTGGAAATCACGGAGCAGCTTGTAGGAGTGAAGTGTTCTTCTGTCACTCAGGTGTTGGGATTGAATGCAGGTCATGAAGCCTGGCAGCAAGTGCCTTTATCTCTTCAGCCATCTTACCACCCTTGTGTATTTTTGCGGCAGGGAAGCAGATGGCTCATAGAGGGGAGCCAGTGTGCATTGTGGCCGCAGCACACCCCGCCCTACATGCTTGTGCTTTAATTTGATAATTTAATAAACAATCAAAGAAGGAAATAGCGCCTACTGCTAGGGTTTAGAGTCTTCACATATTGTTATAAAACTTAATAATGTTATATTAAAAACAGGACCGGTAGAGGAAGGTGTCGGAAGAGCATGGAAGACAGCCCCCTGGCGTGTTCTTTAACCGTGTTTGTGTTAGACTGCCTGTTCATTTTCCCCAGGTGCGGCTTTGGTAGGCAAGGCTCCCACTCACTCTGCTGTCTGGTCACGTCTCTCAGTCCATGACATCTGTCGCAGGCGTGACTTGGTGATCTGATCATGCCTCTGCTACAGCAGAAATTTAAAATATGCCACCTTAATAACTTGTGTGCCATTAATAAACCGTCGAATTTGGAAAATAAACACATGATGTATTTTCCAGATGTATTGTGAAGTTGCAATGTAGAGTAAACTATACGACGTTATCATAGAGTCATGGGAACAGTAGGAGGCCTGCCTGCAGTGGAACTGGTATGGCCTTCCTGTTTCTTCCTCGTTGGAGACTCCTTTCTGTTCATTGTAGAAACGATTACTTTTCTCTGTAAACTGCCGCTTTCACCCAGCCAGTGCGGTTTTGCGTTTCTCTCTTTTTTAGGGTTTATTTTATTTTTATTGATATATGTATGTGCAAGTACACATACTGTGATGCCCATGTTGCTGCTGATGTGGGTGCTGGGAACTGAACTCGTCCTGTGTAAGAGCAGCAAGCCGTCTCAGCCGTTCTCCAGCCTCTCTCTTCCTTTTGCGAAAATGGGTTTTTTAAAATGCAAGACTTGTTTTTCGTCGGGGGTTGACTATATGTAGGCAAAAAGGAGATTTTTGTTCATTATTGTGGGATATATTCCCTGTGAAAACACTATTTAACCTTCAATTTATGTTTTGTTGGTGTTGAGGTTTTTGAGATGGTTTCTGTCTGAAGCCTTGGTTAACCTGAAACCTTGGCTAAACTGTAGGCCAGGCCACCCTCGGACTCAGTCTCACAAATGCAGGGATTACAGGTGAGGGCCGGGTTACAGGTGAGGGCCGGATTACAGGTGAGGTTCGGGATTACAGGTGAAGCTAGAATTGCAGATGTAATTCCACCATACCTAGCCATATTGTAAACCACTGAATTGTAAAACTATAGTTACAAATAAGACATCAATGCATAATTATGTAGTTAACGGGTTTGAAAATTTAAGAGAAACCTTACCATTGTATCGTAAGGAAGCCTGGCTTCTGGAGCTGCCCATGTAAGGCCACCTTAGATTATTTTAAGAGTCTAGTGCAGAATGATAGTTACCAAGAGTTGCTCTCCGGAGAGGCAGGAAATCATTTTAAGCAATTTATGTGCTCCAAAGACTGGCAAGTAGGAATCCTCTCAGGGATATCTTCTTAAGAATAGCATGGACTTTGTTATTTAAAATAATTCATTATTCATCACCTTCCCCAAGTTATTTCTCAGGCTGTACCCGCTCTGCCAGGCACTGCTTTAGTGAGCGTCTTTTCTCAGTATAAGATGCCGAGACAGTCAACAGGTGATGGATGGCCGAGCCCCCTCCAGCTCTGATACAGAGTTCCTCGGGGTTTGCCGTCTTCCCTCATCCATTCATGCACTGGCCTGTTCAACAAGAGCAGCCTAGACCAACCAGAGCTGCCTGCACGCACGTGTGTGTGTGTGTGTGTGTGTGTGTGTGTGTGTGTGTGTGTAGGACCACCCACCAGTGCATGGGCAGCTACCAGTGGCTGCACCCTGGAAGGAAGTTACTCCCTCTGTCCCAGCAGCCATCACTTGCCAACTGTTCTTCAGCTAGGGATGAACCTCCTGAGCTTCTCCCACATCCATCTTGGAACGTCGACTGGTTTAATCTTGTAGCTAGGGCGAGTCCAGGAATGCACTAGCCACGTCACTTCACGACACTTCTCCCCATTCTCCAGCTCTCACGTTTTGCCTGCCATCTCTTCCCCGTGCTCCCCGAGCCTTGGGGATGGGTTTGATGTAGATGCCCACTTGGGCTGGACACTCTGTCCACTTATTCTTTGACCAGGTATGAGCTGACTGATGCCCACTGCAAACGGAAGCTCCCCTGACCAAGGTTAGAGCTGCTCTAGCCTGTGGGTATAAACATAAATATTTTGAAGGCAATTTGACAGCACGACTCTTTAGAAAACAACAGTAGTAAGTGTCCCCTAAAGTCCACGACAGTCCCATCCGTGGGACTTTGGCCGGTGGATGTTTCAGGCACGAGCTCCCTCCTCTGGAGCAGGCCTCACATCTAAGCAGAAGGTGGTTGGTCACTCCCCTAGCTGTCAATACCACTGTTGTGCCCATGGGGATCTCCTGCCTGGCAGGTTCCACCACTAGAAAAGTCTGTTGACAACTTTTCTCCCCCTGTGGCCTGATTTCTTGATCACCCTCCTAGTCACTGGGCTTGGGAAGCATGAACATCGTTTATTTGTGTTATTATTTGAGACAGGTCTCACGGTCCCAGTTTGGTCTCCAAACCTCTGTGTAGCCGAGGCTGACCTTGAACTCTCCGAGTGCTGGGACTGCAGGTATGACTGACTAGTCAGGCCAGCTTCTGTGGTACTCGAGAGCAAACCTTTGCAGGCAGACAGTAGCCTGTCAGCTGCGATGCAGCTCTAGCCCCAGAGCTGGCATTTTAATCCTTTAGCAAGTGGGGTGGGAAGTGCTCCGGCTTCAGAGTTCGACTGTGTTCCTAACTCCCAGCCCTGTCAGGAGGGTGGCACCACTGCGTGGAACGACCACCGAGGCGGCTCCACATTTATTTTCTCATCTCATCTGCAGCACGGTTCAGCAGGGGCATTTCCTAGGGTGCTGTCCAGCCTGTGAGATCCCTAGAGATGCTAATGCAGAAAGAAAGTGTTGGGAGTATTTTAAACTGAGATCTTTCAGAATAAATTTGAGTTTTTCCTTTGAATATTTTTCTACTAAAAATTAAGTTAAGAAAATTCCTTTAAGTGAACCTTTTATTGCATATTTTAGCTGCCATTGGAGGTGGGCCACTTTTCTCTTTACTGTTGGCTTAGAGTTTTTCGTTTTCATTCTTTTACTTATATATTGTATGTTAGGGGGATAGGGACATGCTATGACATGCTTGTGGAGGTTAGAGACAACTTGTGGGAGTTGGTTCTCTTCTTCTACCACATCAGTCCTGGGGATAAAACGCAAATTGTCAGGCTTGGCAGCAAGCTCCTTTACTTGCTGAGCCCTTTCGTTGGTCTGGAGGTCCAACACTTTGGATTGAAAATAGCTGTAAAGTCCTGTCTTGATGTGACTGGAGAGGACTGTGCAGTCTCTCAGCCAGTGAGTGGTGTGAGCTTCCATGCTGTCCGACCAGCTGGCCCAGCACGGCTTCCCTTAGTACGCTGTGCCACCTCCACACGGAGACCACGGCCTTCGTGTTGTGCACAGAAAAGCTTCCTGCACTGTAGTTACAGAGCTTGAGATGCTGAACAAGACAGATGGATGCACGGGCCAGGAACTACTGCTGCAGTTGTCAGGCTTGTGTAGCAAGCGCCATCACCCAGTGAGCCAGCCCACCAGCCCGTGAGCCGTTCCTGCAGGAGGCTTTTGGTTTTGCTACTGTTAAGTTGGATGTTCTTCATAGCCTCTGATACGAAGACCTTAGAGACGCAGGATTTGCTGCTCGTCCCTCTTAGTTCTCAGTGGCTGCCTTGGCACCGTTGATTGTACCCCGTGCACTCATGCACACAAAATAAAAATAAACTTTAGTTTAAAGATGAAAAGAAATTCAATGGATAAATTCCCTCCATTGTCTTTCTGAGAACAAATCCTCATCAGTTGGGTTTGGAATGTCCCAGAGAAACTTCAAAGAGTTTTTTCCCCTTGAAATGTTGGACCTTTGATGCACAGATATTTGTGATTTTAATGGAGTTCAAATTATCTTTTTTTCCCTTTTATTACCTGTGATTTCTGTGTTATGGCCACAAAACCAGAAATACCAGGCCAGTGTGGTCTCCTTGCAACTGTTTTCGATGGCACTAGTCAGAGCAGAAGGCACCTCGCTTTTCCTGTTGGCAGTTCTGTTTCTGAAGACAGGGCCCAGCGGCATCCACACGGCCATTTTGGTTTTCTGTTTGGTTTTTCCAGTTGTATAAAGTTAGCTGTGGTGGTACAATGGTCCTCCGGGGTCATGCTTGAGAATGTCGTGGATCTAGAAACTGAGCACCCACCGAGAGCAGCAGGCGAGGAGTCCATTCCATTCTCCGCTGTCCTCAGGCCTGCCAGCTCACACCTGTAGTGTGTGAGCAGTGCTCATCTGCTGACTGGATTTGGGGCCCAGGTCCCTCTGGGTTATACAAGGCACCATGTGCTCACACATTTGGAGAGTAGAAAAGTCATTTTGAAACATTCTTCTAAGAACTTAACATTATTTGAATTTAGAACATTTTTAGAAAAAAAAATCAAAGGCTTGAAATTTTCTGGCCATTTTTTTAAAATAATTTATTTAAATTTATTTTATGTGCTCTGGTGTGAAGGTGTCAGATCCCCTGGAACTGGAGTTACAGACAGTTGTGAGCTGCCATGTGAGTGCTGGAAATTGAACCCGGGTCCTCTGGAAGAGCAGTCAGTGCTCTTAACCACTGAACCATCTCTCCAGCCCCTTTTCTGGCTGTTTGAACCACCACTTTGAGTGATCTGATCTCATTTGCAGAGGTGTATCCACACAGGGAACCTGACAGTTATGCTTCTCTACCTGGTGGGAAAATATTCCTTTAGGGATTAAGTGTGAGGCTGGCACAATGGTTCAGTGAGTGATGGTGCCTACCGCCAAGCGCCAAGCACCAAGCGCCAACCTGAGTTCAATTCCAGGGACTCACTGGAGAAGGAGAGAACTGACCCAAGAAGTTGTCCTCTGACCTCCACACATGTACCTTTGCATGCATGCAACACCTGTACCCCATGCACTCATGCACACAAAATAAAAATAAACTGTAGTTTAAAGAGGAAAAGAAATTCAGTGTATAGATTCCCTCCACTGTCTTTCTGAGAACAAATCCTCATCAGTTGGGTTTGGAATATCCCAGAGAAACTTCAGAGAGTTTTTTTTCCCTTGAAATGTTGGTCCGCACAGGACCAGATGACAAAGTACTTCCTTGTATTCTCAACAGGGTAGAGTGAAAAATTCAGAACCATTTTATGACCAATGGTTCATTTTCAAAAACTAAACTATGGTTGTGAGATGAACATGAGGAACCCCATCTGAGGATTCCAAAAGATATCTTTTTTATTTGTGTACATTTTAACTTTCTGTTCTGGAACATTTCCTGCATGTTGTCCTGACTTGTGATAACTACGATGGACTGCCTGAGGTGCGCTGACTTATACACAGGTTTATTTTGCTCACAGTGTTGGAAGGTTCAGGTACCCGGCATTGGCCTTAGTTTAGTTCTGGTGCGGGCCGTCTACGCTCATCAGATCATGGTGGATATCGAGAGGATCAGGTGATCACTCAGCAAGACAGGAAGCAGAGAGGGACTGCAGAGGCCAGGCCCAACATCTGTCACAGTTCTCTTTGGATTATTACCCAGGGCCCGTGAGATGTACCTAAATCCCTTTCAGGGTATTCCCCAGTATGTGAGCCTGACCGGACAGCTGTGGGTGCTGCCGTACCCACGTGTGAGCCTGACCGGACAGCCGTGGGTGCTGCTGTACCCACGTGTGAGCCTGACCGGACAGCCGTGGGTGCTGCTGTACCCACTTGTGAGCCTGACCGGACAGTGGTGAGTGCTGCTGTACCCGTGCTGTGTGGTTGATGGACGGGACCTCAGGAGAGAAAATGCCTCTGCTGGACCGGTGTCAACATGGTTTTCCATTTAAATGATAAGATGGTATGTGAACTAACGGGCAAGACTTGGTGCCATGAATAATTAATTCTTGTGGTGCTCAGGAAGCTAATTTTAGCCAAGATGATGAAGCAGAAGCAGCAGTGGACAGTTGGCTGCACTGCAGGCAGGGTGGGAAATGGCCAGTGTTGAAACGCATCTGCTCTGGAGAGCAGGCCCCACTCCTCACTGACCCCTGCACTGCCTGCTGAGGAAGACACCGGGGTGCAGTTAGCAGAACCCAGGAGCTGGGAGCCTGTGCATATCTAGACTCTAGGTGTGCTGTAGAGTGAGAACGAACAGCTTGTGTTTGGAGGGCCGTGTAGTCACGACACAGACCTCCCAGCTAAGGCTGGGAGTGTGAGTGTGACACAGACCTCCCAGTTAAGGTCAGGGTGTGAGTATGACACAGACCTCCCAGCTAAGGTTAGGGTGTGAGTGTGACACAGACCTCCCAGCTAAGGTAGGGGGTGTGAGTGTGACACAGACCTCCCAGCTAAGGCTAAGTGCTGCTTTGGGTTCTTCACAAGTGAGCTGACCTTCCTGCTTGTCATGCTGCTGATTTACGCGTCCTTCTAAGTGGGGACAGGCAGCTGGAAGGCAGCTAAGGCTGGGCAGAAGTACAAAGTGCCCGCAGGTTAGCACTCCACATAAATACCGTCTTAATGTCTCCCTCCATACGCATCCCTCCATGCGAGCCCATGCATGTATTTTGACTGTGGTTCGCCCTCTGGCAGTCTGTCTCATGTAGGATATTCCTCAGGCAGAGGTGTGGATGTTTATACACACGGGGGCTCACTTTCTGTCCCTTGCGCACGCGCGCGCACGCACACACACATACACACACTTGATGTTGGGCACAATCTAATAAATTTTTAGTAGGGGAATATACAGGCCACGTGTTTACATAGTGAAAAATTAGCAACATTTTTGTTGTTGTTGTTGTTTTCTCGTTTTGTTTCCATTTAAGAGCACAGGACTTTCCTTTCCTCATACAATTTACAGAGATCTGGGTTTTGCATTGGTTTCTAGTGTGGATGGAGACTCTATGTTCTTGCATGTTTTTCACTCCCTTGGCGTTGGCTGGTCTCTTCTTGGGCTCGCTGCAGAACTGGCTAATGACAGTGTCCCAGTGGGGAATGAGTGTGTCATGGGGGTGTTCTCAACCTTGGGTGGTGAGTTTGAGAGTTCAGGCCAGGTGGTGGCACCCTTTGATCTGCTCTACAAATCAAACTGACTTCATGTGTGTCCTGTTTTCTGTTTTGTTTTGTTTGTTTTTGAAATAGGATCTTGCCCTATAGCTCAACTTTGTGATCCTCCTGCCTCAGCTTCCCAAGTACTGGTGTTGCAGGCCTGCACTACCATGCCCAGCCCTTATATGTGTAAAGTTTGGATTCAGCTTTGCACTTTAAAAACGGATCACCACCTTCCTTTGGCTGTGGTCTAGCAATGTTAGCGTAGCTTTCTATTTTTATCTTTATATTGACTGTCAGCTCCTTGGTGGCCACAATTTAAAAGTTTACTGAGGCGCCTGTTATAACCGAGCACTGAGACCTCCCTGGCTTTGAAGAGTCAGAGGTGGAGTCAGGAAGCATCTCGCCTCTTCAAATTCTTGGCACTATTTAATCTGCTTGCTTACCTTCCCTCTGTCCAGTGAATGGAGTTATGGAACGATATATCCTGTTTTACCAAATGCTTTTAAAGTAAGACTTCCAATAAAATGTTTTGTTTGTTTCTTTAACAGAAATCATAGTCCGTTAATGAGTTTTGGGGCCAGCTTTGTCAGCTTTTTGGTAAGTTGATATCAAAAGAGACATTGCTATAAACAGTATAAACTAACACTGTTTGCCTGCCGGCTCTGTGGACACTACTGTAGAAAAGCCAAAGGTTTTCCCCATTGTCCAATGTCTGTGAGATAAATGTTCCCCCCAGTTTTAAAAATAAAATGCTTATATATAATTTTTGAGAGTCATATTTTTCCCAACCAGACTTTTTTTAGAATGAAAATCTAACTGAAAGTCCTTCAAAAGTTAAGATGGTGTGTGACAAGAGGAAAAGTCTTTGGTAAGAAAGGTCAGCGAAAGGTCAGCTCCAAACCTGAGTACAGCAGCCTAGAAGATGAGTTCAGTGAGCGAGCTAAAGTATTGCTGTACTCCTGCTGGAGAGTGGGGGGGGGGGGTGGGGGGAGGGGGGGGGGGGGGGGAGACGGGGCAGACGGGAGGGGGAGAGGGGGAAGATGGGGAGATATGGAGGTTACGGTAGTGTTTCCAGTCAACTGGTCAGTATAGGAAGTGGGATGCTTTTGTTTTTCAGAAATGCTTGTCACACAAACTAGTTTTAAACATATTTTTAAAAAATCATCATGGAATTGTGTAATGGGGAAACTGTGCTGAGTAAATACTAGAGGGAGAGAAAATTTACCGTGGAGATTGAGAAAGACAGCAGCCAGTGGCGTCTGTAGACAGCCCGCCTGGTCCTTGGCCAGGACCAGTGAGCTGGCTTCACTCCAGCTACTGATTTTCTCTTAACAGAACAAAAGTTTTAAGGCCTCCTCTTTGTAGGAATGCTAGCTCCATACCTAGGGGAAGATTCTTCTAGATGGAACTGTAACATTAGTGTCTTCTGTCTTAGTTATTTTTCCTGTGGCTGGAAAAAATCAGTCAAAAGCAACTGAAGAGAGGAGGGTTTGTTGTGGGTCACAGTGTGAGGTTTTAGTCCATAATGGTTAGCGCCAGTCTGGGAAAGGTAGACCATCCTATCTCTTTATTTTTATTTTTATTTTTTAAAGATTTGTTTATTTATTATGTATGCAGTGTCCTGTCTGCATGGATGCCTGCAGGTCAGCAGAGGGCACCAGATCTCATTACAGATGGTTGTGAGCCACCATGTGGTTGCTGGGAATTGAACTCAGGACCTCTGGAAGAGCAGCCAGGGCTCTTAACCGCTGAGCCATCTCTCCAGCCCCTAACTATTCTTTTACTAGCATTATTTTGTTCAGTATTTAAGCCAGATATCCATCAGTGGGTAGAGTGAATTTTTGCATGGGACACTGTCATAAAAACTGAGTAAAAAAATGAGAGCATTTCTATTAAGTTTAATTTTAAAAAAGAGTATAAAAGACAACTATAAGGACATTCACCATCATATACTTTTTCATGCTGGCATAATCGAGATATAAAGTCTTATTTTCTACTGAGATTATAGTTTCTTTAGTGACGAGGGTGTACTGTAACAGTGTGAACCCTTTCACTTGAGAATAATTGAGATGCTTTTCCTAGTGTGGCATCTCATGGTGACAAAGCCTATGTTTACTGACTCACTCATCCTTTCTGTTTCCCGGAAGAATGCCATGATGACATTCGAGGAAGAGAAGATGCAGGTGGCGTGTGATGACTTAAAAACTACGGAAAAGCTGTGTGAAAGTGAGGAGGCCGGAGTCATCGAAACGATTAAGAATAAAATTAAGAAGAACGTAAGTGCCTCGGCTCTAGCTTGTGGGTGTTACCATTCCCTAAGCAGGGGTGCTGAGCTGTCTGAGAAGGGAGAAAGTTAGATAAAGGCAGAGGCAGGCAGGCAGTATGTGATGTGGCTGCCAGCTTTAGGTTCTTCCCTTGATCCCCTCAGTGATGGACTGCAACGTGGAATTGAAGATCAAATAAACCCCTTTCCTAAGCTGCTTTTAGTTAGGTTAATTTAACAGCAGAAGTGAGAGCGGTGTAGCTCTGGGGGAGGCTCTTGAGATGAGGGTTTCCTGTGTGTGATTAAACACACAGGGATGGTAGCTGATAGAATAATCACATGTTGGCATGTTTCTGGAATCCAGCTGTTGACCTAAGCTTCCTGGGAGTTGCTGCCTTTGGTTATAAGTGAAGTCTCAGTAAAGTCACCGTCCGGGCTGGGGGGACAGCTCAGTTGTGAAGTGCTTGCTGTGGACACATGAGGATTTGAGCTCAATCCCCAGAACCCACAAAACAGGCCAGGCATGACGGCATGTACTTACAACCCCAGCATGGGGAGGCACAGATGGGTCAGCCTAGCCTAACCAGTCTAAAAGCAAGGTGTGGGGTGGTGAGATGCCTCACTGGGTAAAGGCTCTTGCTGCCAAATCTGACGGCCTGAGTTCAATCAGCAGGGCCCATGTGGTAGAAGGAGAGAACTGACTACCACTGGCCCTACGTGCATACAGTGGTGTACACATGTGCATGTGCACACCCATAGACACAGACACACGCAGGCACACACACGTAGACACATCTGCACACACATGGACACAGTGGATGGCTACCGTGTCGCACTTCACATTTTACCTGGTAATAATGTTTTCTCTAAGTTCATTCCCATGCCCGCTGAGGTCACCCCTGCTCTGTGTCACCGACGTCGTGATGGCCTCACGACCTAAACACAGCACTGCAGGAGCTCCTCAGCCCTCTGGCGACCTGCATGGTAGATGCTGTTGCCTGAAGGACAGAGGGCACAGATGGACATTTTCTGAACCAGCGACTGCTGGGGCTGGACATGGAGCAACGGTGACCGTGATGGAGTATGTTAAAGTTTAATAAGACGAGGAAAATGGTTTTTCACATGCACTGTTGACATACATGTAGAAACGTGTTTCTTACACCACTCTGAAACTGTGTACAGCTACTTCAGTCTGTTCTGTGTCACGGTGGTTCTTCTCATTCCGTTTAGAAACATCCTTATGACAAAGACTAGCATTAAAAATGTAATTTGACTTTCTGCTTTTTTTGCTTCCATCTCTTAAATTTCGGGTATGGTTTCTGATTTAGTTAGAGGCAATTTTGGATTTCAGGATTTATTCTGATTAGGCTATGTAACCAGTTTCTCACCCTTGCATTTCAGTTACCCACTGCGAAGGATGCACCCTAATATTAGTGTTCCCTAAAGGCAGGCTGTAAAATGGCCTTTCAGGATGTCTGCTGTGTGGGGTGTATTGTATACTAATATCTTTCATGTGCATTAAAAATTTACATTGTCTGAAAAAAGATGGATCCCTTACTAGTTTTTATTGTCATTTTTCATGTTTCTCATAAATTCCGTTTCCATCACTTACAGTATGGTGCTGCATTACAGTGTTCTCTAGGACAGCAGATTGTTGACAGAGCTGGAGTGAGACCCAGGCCTCCAGGATAGCCTGGTCTTGCTTTAGAGTGGCCTCCGGGCTCCGCAGTTCCCCTGGGAGTCATCTTGTATCGTGGAGCTGTAGATGTGGGCATTCAGAGGCTGTGTTTTTCTCGGGTGTGATTCATGACGTTTGCTTTCTCTTCACAACACAGGTTGATGCCCGCAAATCTGCCCCCTCAATGGTTGATCGACTTCAGAGGCAAATCATTATTGCTGACTGCCAGGTCTACCTGGCTGTGCTGTCATTTGTGAAGCAAGAGCTGTCAGGTAAGTGGAGCAGTTTTAATGCTCTCGGTGTTCTGTGGACACAGTTTTAATGCTGTCACTGTAAGTAAATTTGTTGCAGCTCTGTGGGTTTGGTATCCTGACTACTTGGGGAGTCAGGCAACACCTTGAGCTGCTTAGGACAGCTGGCTGGAGCTGCAAAGAGACAGCTCAGCCCTGGAAGGGAAGTCTTTCTGACTGCTCGGGAGAGTCAGGCCTGGAACTGCTTCAGCAGGGAAGGGTATCCTGACTGATTGGGAAAGTCAGGCTATACCTGGTGTGGTGGGGGATGGTCTCCCCGCAGGATATAGCAATCCCGCTCCTCTGCTGGAGACCTGTTGCAGCTGAGCTTTGCTCAGCCCCCACTTACGGGGGCTTCCTTGCAGAGCTCTGCTTCTCCAGCCTAAGATGTTGCTTCTTTTGCTTCACTCTGCAAAAGGGGAAACCCCTGCAAAAATGTAGTAATCTCCTCCGGCTCTGGAGAAAAGTGTTACTTTTTCAGCTCTCTCTACCTCTGTCCACTGAGGGACATTTCAGCAAGGATTTTCTGTTCAGCTCCTCCATGCTCTGTCCACTATGGGATGTCTCAGCAAGGATCTTCTCTACGCCAGTGAATGAAGATCTTCACACCCAAAACTCCTTTGAGAAAGAGATTTATTTAGGAAGGAGTCCAGGAGAGTAGCTGCCTCTACCAGGGTGGAGAGAAGAGCTCACAACTGACCAGGCAGGACAGTTTATATAGGATCTCTTGGGGGCGGAGTCAACCAGTGATTGATTAGTTTTTTTCTGCCCCAGTTTTGTGAGGTAGGGATAGAGATGGCCCTGATTTCAGAGCCAAACTGTGTTTCTTTCACTGGCCTTTCTTGGCTTTTTGACACTGCCTCTAAGGCCAGGGCACATTTCTTTCACTGACTCTGATTCTAGGGACCAAGAGTATTTCTTTGGTACCGATTTCAGAGTCAGAGCATGTTTCCTTGGTTCTGGGTTTGGGGATAAAGTGTTCATTTCTCTGGCAGAGGTTCCAGACCCAGGCTGTGTTTCTTTCCCTGGTGCTGGGCGCCAGGGCCAGGATGCTACTGTCCTGCTTGCTCTGTGATTGGTTGGTTTCACAAATCAGTTGGCCAGGGCCAGAGATGACTCTGATTTGAGCCAAACTGTGTTTCTTTCACTGGCCTTATCTGAGCCATCTTTCCCTAGTTCTGGGCTCCAGGGTCAGGGCGGGTTTCTCTAGCCAGCACCTTTTCCCTACAGTCACTCTTGCATGGACACATTTTTAATGCTGCTCACTCTTGCATGGACACATTTTTAATGCTGCTCACTCTTGCATGGACACATTTTTAATGCTGCTCACTATTGCATGGACACATTTTTAATGCTGCTCACTCTTGCATGGACACATTTTTAATGCTGCTCACTCTTGCATGGACACAATCAGTAATATATTTTTTGAATACATACATGGTAGAGCTTGGGGAGCAGTGGCTACTGATTTGTTACTTAGGAAATTGAAACTGTGGGAGCTTAATGTATGCTCAGCAGCGTCATTTGGTCCTGAAGTCTGCATCACAGTCTTCAGTCTTAAGATAATTTTGTCTTTCTTAGAGAAATTGCTAGTGTCTTTTGTGTGAGGGAGGATACACGATAGTGCCTTGGTCATCAAGTTGTACATGTTTTTCTTTAAAGTAAAATCAAACTGGTTTAGATTTAGCTTCTCAGGAAATGGTTGTGAGCTCCTTCGGCTTCAGCGGGGGGTGGGGGGTGGGGGGGGAGGGTGGTGGTGGTGGTGGTGGTGGTGGTGGTGTATGTGTGTGTAAACTAGGTTGTCACTGTCTGCCCAGCACTCGTCAGGCTTTTGCTGCTTCCCTTTCCTGAGTCGGGGGGTTCAGATGAGTCCGGCAGGGCATGCCGTGGGTCTGATTTCCCGGTGTGCGTGTGTCCTGAGTCGGGTGGTTCTGGTGAAGTCTGGCACGGCATGCCGTGGGTCTGATTCCCGGTCTGCTTGTGTCTCATGGATGCTGACAGCAGAAACCTGCCCCTTTGACCAGAGAGGGTTTACATACAGGGGAAATAAGACAAGAAAACACTAAGTGGAAGTCAGTTCAAGTTCATTCTCAGAAACACGTTTTCTCTCAAAATGAAGATGATTTTTTTTCCTGTGGAATATAATTTATACTTTTCTTTCTAAACAACTGGAAATCGTTTCCTCTCCTTTTCTTCTGTGTCCGTTTCTGTCTCCTACTTGATGCTGTTTCTGTTCAGCTTCAGTTGAAAGAAAATTTAACTCTTCATTTATTTATTTCTAACTTCTAACATTTAAACTTCCAAACACATTGAAATGTGTCCTCAGAGCACATCTGCTTTTTCCATTTGATCTGGTTCTTTTTTGTTGTTTTTCTTTCCTGTTACTCTCTCAACACCTGACTAACAAGGCAACTCTAACATGCTGAGAGCTCATAGTGGGTGTGAGGCAATCAAAGTGAAGTACCCCCACCCCCACCCCATCCCCCACCCCTCCCCATCCCATCCCCACCCCACCTCACCCCATCCCATTCCCACCCCATCCCCCACCTCACCCCATCCCTCATCTCATACACCCCATCTCACCCCCACCCGACCTCACCTCCACCCCACCCCATCCCCACCTCATCCCCCCCCAC
>CABHPP010145465.1:38929-62504 GCA_902168425.1 Peromyscus attwateri
ACACCCCATCTCACCCCCCCCCCCCCCCTCCCCCCCCCCCCCCCCCCTCCCCCCCTCATCCCCCCCCACCCCCCCACCCCCCCACCCCCGGCCCTGCTGATCAGAACTATGCAGTGACTGAGGGGCAGCACACCTTACCTGGAACACCGCAGTCATGACAAGTTCTTAATCGCTCGTCATTTTGCATTCTTTTTCTGATGCCCAAGAATTCTGGTGAGGAACTCATTCTAGCAGTTAAGAAAACGATCTTGCCAGGAGTGGTGGTTCATGCCTTTAATTCTAGCACTCGGGAGGCAGAGGCAGGGAGATCTCTGTGAGCTTGAGGCCAGTCTGGACTAGTTCCAGGACAACTAGGGCTACATAAAGAGACACTGTCTCAAAAATGAAAAAGTATAAAGAAAATGTCTAAGAGAGAGGGTAACCAGGTGTGTTGGTACACAAATCCCAGCTACTTGGGGATTGACCAAGCCTGGAGGATCCCTTGAGCCCAGGAGTTCAGGACCAGCCTGGGCAGCAAAAGAGCACACCTCTCTCTGCCTCCCCGTCTCCTCTCCCCAATTTTATTTTTATTTCTGTATGTTGAGTACGTGTTGAATACCCTTGGAAGCCAGCAGAAGGCACCAGAGCTGGTTTTGAGCTGCCTGACATGGGTGGTGGGTACTGAGCTCAGGTCTTTCGGAAGGCAGTACTCATTCTTAGCTGCGGGGCCGTCTCTCCAGCCCCGAGATGCTGCCTCGTAGAGAACAGAAGTTAGTCATAAAGAGAAGGATCAACAGATGCCACGGAGGGTTTGGGTGAAAGTTCCCGAAGGTTGCAGAATGGATTCCTCTGCCCTTCGTTGACCCACTCAGCAGTTCCGGAGCTCCTGAGAGTGCCAGCACTGAGTGAAGTGAGCAGGCGAGGTGTGGGTTCCTCCTACAGTGCAGACCCCGCAGATGATATCCTTTGTTTCCGATGATCCCAACTAGAAAATGGCCAGGCACTGTTATAGAAATATTGAGAAGATTCTGTTAAAAGACAGAAAAAGTCAGATCCTCTTTAAAGAATATTTTTTAATGAAATTGAATCTACAGTACTTTGTCTCACCTCTTCTTCGGAGATGGCAGTTTTGACAGTATTCCTAAGCCTGGGTTTCAGAATGTAATTACAAATCACAGCATATGTTTATTGTGTAGATGGGCCATAGTGTACTTAAGGGGTTCTTGTGGGCATTTGTGTGTTCTTTATTGTGCATGCCTTTTCTTTTTCTTTCTTTCTTTTTTTTCTTTTCTTTTTTTTTTTTTGGTTTATTAGTGGAGTGGAACCCACTTAACTCACTAACCGTGTGGTGATGCTGGGCTTGTGCCCAGGCCTCCCTGTGTAAGTGGGTCCTTTATTGAAATGCCATCTCACAGGATGCCTTTCTGGGCTTTGCTTCTCCTTCTCCTCTCGTCTGATGCTGACAAGGATGATGTTTAATCCTGCCTGTCACAGACATCTGACAGCATTCTTGGTTTTTCTGATTTATTAAATGGCATACTGAATCTCACAGGCTACCAGCCTCGGGTCATGGCTGCTTGTTTGATGAAGAGCTCCGTGTTGGCACCAAACAGTGAACAAACACAGCCAAAATGAGCATCACACAAATCATTTGTTTACTTGGTTGTTGGGATTGGTCCTTGCTTGTGGTCTGTTCTGCTTTTCTGGGTCTCCCTCTATAGACAGGTTGGCCTCTAATTCATCTCCTCCTGCCCTGGATTATAGGCATGTCCATCATGCCTAACATCTTAGAACGTTCTGTGTGGATCCACTTATAGAAAAAGATAAAACCACCGGCCTCTATCCTCAGAGCCCTTCCCTCTGAGCAGTGGGCACACGCTGACCAGAGCCGTGCGTGGGGTAAGTCTGACTTTTTAAGGAGCACATCACCCCATCATCTCCCTCCACGTTCCAATACGACTTTATACCTTTGTGACTACAGTCCCCTCTTTCTGCAGTGGGCATATATAACTTGGTAATAAGAGCTTATGTTGGAAACCTACCTTGTGGCACTTGCCATGGGGCTTATTTCCTTGTTCCGTTTGTGTTTGAAGACAGCCTTGTCTACTGGTTGCCGTATTCTTGCCATAGTGAATGCTCAGGTGGTTTTTCTGACCTTTTCCTCCCTTTGCAGGGAGACAACTACATTCTCCTACTTTGTCACCTAGCCCTGCTGCGACTCTCTCTCCGCCCCTCACTCTGGCAGATTGTGCCACCACCTCCTTGTAGCCCACAATGCCGGGGTCCCCGACTCGCCCTGACATGCTCCCTGCTGCTGGAGCTGTCCTTCTAGGATGTGTTACACCTGTGCTTTGGACACTTACCCCGCCTGCGTCACAAGGTAGAGCCAAGTCCCTTTTGTGGTTGGCAGGTCAGAACCGCCCCCTCTGGCATCCTGTGTGCTCATTCCTCGGGGTTCTTTGAAACAGCCGTGGCAGCTTGTGTGCATGCCCCCACTAGAAACACACTTTGCCTCCCTCTCTTGCCTGGTCAGGTGTGGCCCAAGCCTTCCTCTTTCCTCATAGGCCTGCCTCGTCAGTCCTGAGAGGGGAACCTTGTGTGTGGCCAAGTGAGCAGCTGTCACGGGGATCTAGGTTGTTCTTTCTAGACCTGCTTCAGTGTCGGGCTGTGAGCTCTCAGGGTAGGAACTGGCTGGTCTGTGTGCTGTCTTCCTCCTTGGCCATGTGTTTCAGCACTTCCTCAGAGTCTGGCCCTGTGAGATGGCAGGCGCTGATGGCCAGAGATGAAGGAGGGTGAATCTTGACCTGAGGACTCGTGGTTCCGCAGGGGGAAAAGATGGAAGTTCTAACTCAGGAAGCTCCTGTGACCAGCAGGCATGGAGTTACAGAGGTGCACCAGAACAAGTGGTTCTGGCCTAGGAGGAAGGCCGAGGGTCTCTCCTGTCTCCTGCAGTTATAAAGAATGCGCCAGGCAGGGAGGGGCCTAAGTGCTGGCCTCCAATCCCAGCACTTTGGAGACTGGGGCAGAAGGATCAGACAGTCAGTGCTAGCCTAGGCCACAGTGCAAGCTGCTCAAAACAAAAATAAACAAACAAAAAGTCCATCTCCTTCCCCGTGTCTCAGATGCATGTTTGGGGCACTCCCTGGCACATGGTGACTGTGCACCCTGTAAATGAAAGAGGAACAGAGGGAGGGTGCTGCCACTCAGGAAGTCAATTGCCAGAGGAGCAGTGAGACTGTCAGAACTCCCTTGTCTGTGGGTGAAGGCAGTGGGGAGGTGGGCTGGCTGGGGAGAACTAAGTCACCTGTTGTGCTGGAAAGACGGTCATTTGGTGAAGTGCTTGCCTCATAAGCGTGAGGACTTGAGTTCCGTCCCTGGAATCCACGTGTAAAGCTGGGCACCTGGGCATGGGAACACACTCCTCCCAGCTGTGATGGAGGATGAGTGGACTTCTGAGGCCCTCTAGCCACCCAGTCTCATCTACTCAGCAAGCTCCAGGCTGTCTCAAAGAAGGCAGACGACATTCCTGAGAAACAGTACCAAGGGTGTCTGTCCTCTGGACTTCACATGTACATGCTCACACACCCACACAACCACGCACCCTTCCCACAATCACTTAGATACATGCACAAACATATGCACATGTGCACACATGCACACACACAATTAATCAGCTCTTTTCCTTTGAAGTCTGTTTCCTGGGTCTCGGGAGGATGAGCCTGACCGATCTGCACTGTGGGCTCCTAAGGCAGGTGCTCCTGCCAGACGTGGTCCCTGATAAGTTCCTTTGCACCCTGATAGGCCTCTCGGCCGATGCAGCAATCCAAGTCAGACCAAATTAGGAAAAGGCCTGGTTTAATGGGTAAAGCATTCCCGGGTGATTCCCCGGCCCCGTAGAGAGGAGACAAGAAAATGGGGACGAGAGACCGGAAGAGCCACGTGTCTGTTTTCTGGGATGCAGCTTACATCCCCTGTGGGAATAGTCCTGAGCCTCTCTGGGGGAGGAGCTGTGTTTGGTGGGCTTTGAAGGGGCGGGGTTAGGGTATAGGGTTTAGGGTATACTCTTTGGGTATAGGGGTGCCAGGGTGCCAGGGGTTGACGTGGAGCTCCCACCCAAACATTCTAGACTCTTTGGGTATAGGGACGCCAGTTCAAGTCTGACTACTTCCTGCGGACATGGAGCAATGTGGGAAGAGGAGTTGGGAATTGGTGAGCTCACATTCAGCAGGAGGTGTGAGGGGAGGAGCTTCTGGTTATTGTCATCCTGGAGACCTCAGGCATCTGTTTCTTGAGGAAGCAAAGAAGGCAAGTTTCTAGGAAAAACAGATCATTAACATCTGCCCTAGTTGTACTGTAAAGACGAATGTACAGAGCAGAAGAGCAGATAGGCCCTTTAGTGGGACATCTTGGGAAACCGGAGGGTGGAGAGTCCCAACTGCTGGACAGACCATGTATCCTGAATAGGTACCTGCTTGAGCCTGGAGAGATGGTACCAGCATGGATGTCCCAGGAAATTGGCAGCCGAGGGGGTGGTGAGGATCACAGAATAAGGTCCTGTCCATCAGGGCTCAAGAGACTTCGGGACTAGCTGTCTGAGGAGTACTCTGTCCCTTGGGGAGAGTGGGGCAGGCTCAGGGGCAGTTGGGTCTGTTGGTGTCGGGGCAGGGAGATAGCTGTCAATATGTTAACAGAAAAAGGACCTCAGAATGGAAAGGTAGGGGAGGTACCCGGCCAGTGGGGGAGTTTGGGCTGGGAGGTGGTGAATGAGGGGGAAGAGCCTTCCGTAAAGAAGCTCAAAAGGGCTCAAACTGTAGGAGAGCGCGGGGTGGCCTGGAGGCGGGTAAGGGCAATGGGGAGAAGGGAGGGCCAAGATAACCTGAGTTCAGTGGAGAGCTTGGTGAGCTGTTGTTTGATGAGTCCATTGGCCTTCTCAACCTTTCCTGAGGATAAAGGTGTCAACCATAGTTAGGAGGTAATGGAGTTCTTTAGGTGTGGGCATGTTAGTGAAGTCCACCTGCCAATCCTTGCCTGGTTGGTGTCCTTGAAGCTGGTGCAGAGGCTGACATATCTGGAGGACCCCTGTGAATGGACCTGTGAAATACTCAGGAGAGTGTGGGGGCCAAGGTGAGTGGACCCAAAAAGACGGAGAACATTGCAACCAAGCAGAGGTACAGGGCAAGCAGGTATGACCAGAAAAGAGTGTGAGAAGAATCGCCCTGTAGGAATGCAGGGAAGTGTCAGGGTCTCAAGTGTGAAGTAAGGGGTCCTGTCCACCCCTGTGACAGAAATTGTCGAGGGAATTGTAGGACCCGAGTGAGATATCAAAACAGAATAGGTAGCTCCCGTGTCCAGAAGAAAGTCAACCGACTTACCCACTACCCAGAGCGTCACCCTAGGCTGGGAGAGGGCAATGGGAGTCAGCAGGTCTAGGCTGTGTCCGTTCTCCGCCAGGCTTAGGAGTTCAAAGGCCTGAAGAGTCTCAGTTGCCAGTGTTGATGAGGCTGGACCTCCATGGCATGGCATACGGGATGAGCCTGCATGGGGACATTTAGATCTCTAGTGCCCAGGCTGTCGGCAGACAGAGCACTGCATCCTGGGCGGCTGCTGGCTGTATTTCTGGTGGAGCTGACTTGGGCTGAGCGCTAAGCTCCGGTGGGATGGAGCCTCGTGGCCGACTTCCCTTGTCCCCCTTGTGGGGGCCCTGGTGATCTCAGGGCAGCTGCTAAGGCTTGGACTTGGAGCATATTCTGTTACAGCCTTGTCTGTCGGGATGACTCAGCTGTCTTTTTGAGCATTAAAAGTATCAAATGCCATTTTCACCAATTCCTGTAGGGGAGTTTGGGGACCCCTCCTCAACCCATTTAATTTTCTAGTATCTGACGCTGACTGAGAAATGAAATGGGTGGGAAGGCAGGAGTCTGGCGAGACGTGTATGAGACAAAACCAGGGAAGATTTGGGGACATTAGGCCAGTGTGTAAAAGGGAACCATGATATAGGTTGAAGCATTGAGAGATGGGGGGCCCAGTGTGGGGAGGGGAGGACAGGAAGGAGGGTAAGGAGGAGGAATTTGGTCTTCTATTTTGTGGCCCCAGGGGAGGGGGTTGGGGCAGGTAGAGTTTGGGGGAAGTGGGAGAGGGGCCAGTATCCCTGGCAGCATGGTCAGAGTAGAATTTGTAGGATCCCAGTTCCCAGATAGGTGGGAATCTAGAGGCGCCATGACCCTAGCCAACAAGATTGGTGCTGTAAGACATTGGCCTCTGTAAGGAGGGCGGGAATGCAGAACCCAAAAACCGTGGACGTAGTCCAATTATATCAGATACCCCCAATTTGAATAGATTTTGTAAAACACTCCACAGTGGTGTTTAGGGATCAGGCTTTGAATGGCAAGTGCCGTTTCTCAAGTCTATGCTGGGGACCCGAAGCCTAGCATAATACGCCCAGTGTGGTAAGTCTTGGGTCAAAATTGGGTGGGAAATTCCCTTCCACAGAACGTCTTCTGGAGAATGGGTTCCACAGAATAAAAGCAGCCCTTTGCTCTGGAACAGGTCAGGGGCCTGGAGCAACTGTGTCTTTGGCACGACACCCTGAAAAACAAAGAGGCCCTGGGCCTCCCAGGCAATGACTTGGGAAGGAAACTTAACCATCTGGGAGCTGATCTCAGTCTGGTGGAGAGCAGGTGTGGGGGAGAGGGGTGTTTTCCCACCACGCGGCCCTAGGCCAGTGGGGAAAAATCAGCCCCCCCCCCCACCGCCCCTTGGTAGGACCTCCAGATAATAAATTTCTTGTACCCTGATAGGCTTCTCCACTGATGCAGCAATCCAAATCAGACCAAATTAGGAAAAGGCCCAGGTTTAATGGGTAAAGCGTTCCTGGGTGATTCCCCAGCCCGCAGAAAGAAGGATGGAGAGACCAGAAGAGCCATGTGTCTGTTTTCTGGGATGCAGCTTACATACCCTGTGGGAGTGGTCTTGAGCCTCTCTGGGGGAGGAGCTGTGTTTGGCGGGCTTTGAGGGGCGGGTTTAGGGAAAGAGATGGGGGAGGGGATTTGAGGTGGGTCTTCCACCAGAACAGTCCCTATGGAAAATGACAAGACTCCTCCAAAGGTCAACGTGGTATAACTGGATGCTTTCATTTTCTAAGAGGTCACCCTTTCTAGGAAGGATTTCCACTCCCGTGTGTGGTAGGGCTTCCTGACCCCCTTCCCTGTCTCCCTGCAGATTGATGCCTTCAGGGTAGGCCAAATGGCCTGTGGTTTCCTGCCTCTTTCCGCCTTCTCAGGCCCAGAGAGATCACAGCAGCTGAATGATTTATATCTGCCCTTTGAGGAGCCGGCAGAAGGTCATGCCTCGTGGGCCCTGAAGGCTGTGTTCTGCTGGACAGAAGGGACTTGCTCTTTGGAGGCACTGCTGGGTTATAGTTAGCCCTGCCTTGCCCCCAGGCAGAGCCTCTCCCCTGCAGCGTTGGGTGCAGAGCCAGCTGCACCCTCCGCTGCATAATCTGCACAGCCGCATGCGCGGCTCCTTCCGAAGGCAGGGGAAGTCCTGGAGAGCCCGTTCCAAAGCAAGCCGCTCGCAGTGGATTGCTTTCTGTGTGTAGTTTTGTTTGCATGCAGTTGGCTTTCTAGTCCTGAGTAGTCCAACAAACTCTTGGATTTTAATTTTACTGACTCCAGTTAAAGCTTCCCGAGTATGTGTGTGTGTCACAGTACACTTTATCCTCATAGACGTTGAGACCAATGTGCTATCTTAGGCGTGAAATTCACTGTATTTTTATTTGATAAGAATGGGGTTTTCACTTTGTGGCACTCGGTTTTCCTTTACTGACTGAGTTCCATGAAGATAGGAATTGATGGATTTTTTTCTGTTGGTTACTGTTGCTGCTTGCTTTTTTTCTCGGTCCTCTGCTGGCATCTAGATTGTTAAACTTCATTTTCCCACGTTTGCACATTGCCCATGTTTCTTTAGCTGTCCAGCTAACCCCTCAGCTGGCCTTGATTGGCTGCCGTGCCCTTGCCCCGCCTCTGTCTTATCCCTCGGCTGGTTTTGATTGGCTGCCGTGCCCTTGCCCCGCCTCTGTCACCTGTCGTCTCTTCCTCAATGCTGCTTCCTCCTGAATCAAGATTCTACTTCCTTTGATAAGGAAAACACAGGGTAAATGGAGCCAAGTTTTCCTTCTCAATCCCAGATAAGGATGGAGGGAGAGAGGAGGAAGACTTTTTAGGTACTTGTTTTCTGGGAAAAAATGAATGTTGAGAAAGTCAAAAGGAGAGTTTCACTCCTAAGCTCAGGGTTTGTTTATGTGGGGGACAAGAACATCATCCGTGCAGCTCCTGAAGAAGAGATTCTAGGACACGTTTATTCCTCCTGGGTTTACCTAGTTGATGTCTGAGACGGAGTGTCCGTGCAGTAACTTCTGTCCAGTTCAACTAAATATGATGTCTCAATAAAATCTTAGATTCATAATAAGAAATGTAGCCAGGCTTTGGGTATTTGCATTTGTTATTACGTTTATTTATTTTGTTTATGCAAGGGATGGGGAAATGCATGTCCCAAGTGTCTGTGGGGATCAGAGGACAGCTTGCAGGGATCAGTTCTCTCCTTCTACGATATGGGTCCCTGGGATCAAATTCGGGTCATCCGGCTCAGGGCAGGTACCCTTATTTCTGAGCCATCATACTGGTCCAGGCTACTTAGTCTTCCTTTTTTATTCTTACCCTGTTCTTTTAGATGGACAAAGACTCCAGAACATTCACCACTCAGAATGTTCATTGTGATTCCATAGGAAATACAGACATCCGTGGTTGGGAAATTGGTATGCTTAAGTATATTGTATTATATTGGCTAAAACACCCCCTGCAAAATACCCACAGGACTCAGGGCACAATCTCAATGTATGGTTCATGACAACAGGATGTGGGGTGGAATCAGCAAAGTGGAGGATGTCTGGGGCAAAGTCTAGATGGGACCAAGCGCAGGTTCCCAAGGGTGCTGCTCTCCAGAGGAGTCACATGCTTTCCTCAGCAATGATTGAAGACACAAAAGAAGCGTTACCATGAGGGCATCTCCTTCAGACCCCAGGCCCAGCTTTATTACAGGGGGCCAGTTCTGTAGGCATCCCCTGCCTCACACATCCCCACATTCCAGACTTTCAGGCAAAACCAGGTGTCCCCAGAGCCAAGTCTTCTGAAATCTGAGCTTTCCGCCTAGCCAGGGACACACATGGCAGACAGGTCTTTAGAAGGACAGCAGGCAGGGTCACTGGGTTCATTCTTTTCTGCATGTACTAACGAGGACTATGGGGTCCGGCCCCTCGATAGTCCCCTCCCAGGGTCTGGGAAGAATCTACAACCAGCTGATAATTTAATCTTTGATGATAGTAAATGAATCTATGTACACAAAATTCTTTAGTCCATACACTTCATCATTCTGTGTTGGTTCTCTCTACACAGCTTCGGTTCTGCTCTCATGCCTAGCTCCTTTCCTGCCTGGTTTCTCTCTGCATTTATCTGCTGTCCCCTCTAAGTTCTGACTTAATTCTCTCATCTTAGTTCTGCCCCATCTAGGTTCTCATCCATCTAGTTCTTTCCCATCTTAGCTCCTCTCCCATCTCCTTCTCTCTCTTCTTGTTCTTCCTCATCCTGTTCTTCCCCATCTGGCTCTTCCTCATCTTCCATCTCGTTCCTCTGGTACTCTCTTCCAGCCCTTCAATCCAGTTCTTCCCATCTCAGTTTGTTCCTCTCCAGTTCTTACCCATCTAGTTCTTCTGTTCTCTTGTCTCTTCTCTATCTCATCTTCAAGTTCTCTCTTCAAAAATCGTCCTCTCTCTCCTTCTCCTCTCAGTTCTCCATATTCTCTCAGTTCTCCCTAAGTCTCTCAGGAATCCAGTTATAAACCCAAGCAATAGCAATCATCTCACAGAGCGAGGTCACCAGGCTTGAATTCTTACAGGGTCTTAAAGGCAGGTGAGAATTTTCCTCAGGCAGTGACCACCAGGCTTTCTTTTACAATCCAAAAGGGGAGTGGTAAAGGAGGAAGTCAATAGAGAGCTAATGATCAGTTAATATATCAAGAAGGGAATTTATGTGCTCAATCCACATTCCTAGAAGTAGTTAGGTAAGAAATTAGGAGTCTATTAGTAAGGCTGTAAGGAAGGAGGGTCTCACCCTAAATTACACAAGAAATAAAGCTATCCTCCTGACCTAGGAGACAGGTGTTGTTTTGTTTGGCCTTGGATGCTTAAGTCTGTTCTTAGAGAATACAGAGGTATGTCTGATAAGATACTTTCATCCCTCTGGGAATGGTCCTGGCCGGATGCTGCCAATGATGATAATTACAGGAAGGCTTGAACTGGGGTTCTGGCTGTGCGTAGCTATCAGCTGTATATATGTATATATCTGAATATTCCTTTAACAGAGGGGAATGGTGCCCAATGCATGATGGAGAAGCTACCATAGCACACGAGAGACTCATAGCAGGAAACGGCTGATAATCAAAAGCCAAATATCACCAAGGCTCCTTGAGCCTCAGCTTGACCTCTGGAAGGCCCTTGGCTTCTTCCAGGTATTAGCTTTGTCATAATCAGCTGAAATCCTACTTTATATATTTTTGCGACTTGTAGCAATGTACCATATCCTAGCTCCCTTTCAGTTCCAGTGGTGTAGTTAATGAATCTGATTTTATTTGATACCATATATTTCTGAAATTGCGTGTTTATGAAGTGCATTTCCGCTGTTATCAGGCCCTGCTAGCCTGTGTCAGGTCATGGGTTCCATTTGTTCACAGAGGGCAGAGCAGTAACGTCCTGTCAATACTGGGGCAGGCTAGGCCTTAGGTAAGCTTGTCTGTTGTCTCAAGAGAACTTGGTTCTGAAAATTCCCTCCAGGAAGCCTCTCCTCCAAACATGAAGATGCTCTCAGACAACCACAGATAAACCTACCCCCCATTTGGAGGTAGAAATGTGCTCAGAGGCAACATGGACAGCAGGAAGCTGAGGGCCTGTGGAGAGGGACCAAAGGGCCATGGCAAGTGACTCTGCCTCACCTTCCACCTTGGAAGTCTTGTTTGTGGGATGTTTTCTCGAGGCTTCTGCTAAGGACCAGCTTGGTCTTTGGCCCCTCTTTGCTGTCGATGTCCCCAGTCTGGGACAGTGTGTGAACGCCAGCCTTTGCCATAGAGCAAGTGAAAACCACCCTTAATACACAGTAAGCATCAGACGGAGGTATCGTGGGGATTCTTCACATGTCTGCATTTAACATGAGTGACTTTTTTGGACACTGCATTGGCGTTTTGATCTAGTAAGTGTGAATTAACCATTCTGTTTGCTTGTTAATACTTTTTGGCAAAACACCTTGCTCAGTGGATGGGTACAGATTAGCCATGGATCAGACTGAGAACTCCGCTTTGAGGAATGAAAATACAGGGGGGAGGCAGACGAGGGTGTGAGAGAGGTCTGCCAGGGACATCACAGTGGCTCTGGGAGGCAGGGGGGTCCACAGAAACTGGGGGGAAATCGGGTTTAGATGGGCTTGTCTCCTGCCTCCTTCCCTCCTCCTTCTCTTCCTCCCTCTCCCTTCCTTCAGCCTGTTCCCCCTTTTCTTCCATCCTTCCTTTCCTTCACTTCTTCCTCCCCCTTCCCCCCCCCCCCCCCCCCCCCCCCCCCCCTCCCCTTCCTTCCCTCCACCCTTCTTTTCTCTCTCTTCTTCCCCCTTTCCATTTCTTCCTCTCTGCTTCCCTCCCTTCTTCCCCCCTCCCTTCTCTTCCTACATATTTCCCCCTCCCCTCCCTCCCTCCCTCCCTCCCTCCCCTCTCTCCCTCTATGGGAAGAGTTGGATAGCATCAGTAACAGACAGAGCCCGCACACTTCTTCCATGTGGTTGTGCCCTGGGCTGAGAGAACCCTGACTGTAAATAGGAAATGGGTAAGCCCCGTGAGGCAGGTGCAGTACCGGGACAGCTAACACATGTGTTTTCAGCTGTTTGCTTTCCTTTTCTCTTTCCAGGTTCTAACTGCCCTGCATCATTATACGAATGCAGACACTATGGCTGGGTTTTAAATCCCTCTCTCCCCTTCTCTTCACAGCCTACATAAAAGGTGGGTGGATCCTTAGGAAAGCCTGGAAGATTTACAATAAGTGCTATGTGGACATCAACGCCCTTCAGGAACTGTATCAGAAGAAGCTAACGGAAGAGCCCTTATCTTCTGATGCAGCAAATGATAATCACATGGTGGCTGAAGGGGTGACTGAGGAGTCCCTAAACAGACTGAAAGGTGCTGTTAGCTTTGGATATGGCCTTTTTCACCTTTGCATATCCATGGTGCCCCCAAACCTGCTCAAAATCATCAACCTGCTGGGGTTTCCTGGAGACCGCCTACAGGGCCTTTCTTCACTGACGTATGCAAGCGAAAGTAAGGACATGAAGGCCCCCTTAGCTACGTGAGTGGCTATATTGCGATGCTTTGGTAGATAATATAGTACTGAAAGTAAGTAGACCTCAGTGAGGACTGAAACGTCAGGAAAATGCTGGTTGGTGGATAAGGATGCTGTGCCTGTCATGAAATGTCAAGGAGTGTGTTCTGTGCTGTGGTGACATGATCCTGTTAGTTGGAGAGCTGGGACACTACACTGCTTGTTAAGTCCCCTGAATCCTCTATGTGTTATTTCCTTATTTTCATGTGTGTGCATGTGCATGTTTATGCACACACATGTGTGTGTGTTTGTATATGTGGGGGCACACATGCACAGTATGTGGAGATGAAAGAGCAACATGGGTGTCTCCCTCCGAGACAGGCTCCTTTGAGACGCCTCTCTCATTGGTCAGAGCTGACCAAGTGGTCTAGGCTGACTAGCCCAGGGATCCACCTTCCTGCACCTCCTCAGCACTGAAATCACAAGCATGCACTCCCAGGTCCATCTTTCCCTGTGGTCTGGGGATGGAGCTGAGGCCCTCATTCTTGGGAGGTAAGCTCTCTCTCAGTCGAGCTGTCTCCCGGCCAGTGTAGTTGGTTGTTTTTACTCTTTGGGGGCCGGCCACCCAGCTCCCAAATAAATACATGGAGACTTATTTCTACTCATGAATGCCCGGCCTTAGCTTGGCTTGTTTCTAGCCAGCTTTTCTTAACTAATTGTCCCATCTACCTTTTGCCTCTGGGCTTTTCCCTATCTCTATTCTGTATTTCTTTCTTTCCTTCTGACTCAGTGGCTGGTTATGTAACTGGCTGACTGGGTGGCTGGGTGGCTGGGTGGCTGGGTGGCTGGGTGGCTGGCCCCTGGCATCCTCCTCTCCTCCTTTTCTCACTCCTCCCCGTCTTCTTCTCCTATTTATTCTCTCTGCCTGCCAGCCCCACCTGCCCTTTCTCCTGCCTTGCTATTGACCATTCAGCTCTTTATTAGACCATCAGGTGTTTTAGACAGGCAAAGTAACACAGCTTCACAGAGTTAAACAAATGCAGCATGAAAGAATGCAACACATCTTTGCATCATTAAACAAATATTCCACAGCATAAACGAATCTAACACACCTTAAACTAATATTCCACAACAGGCCAGCCCAAGTTATATGTTGACCTATCATCCAGCCTCCAATGATTTTATAAGGAATTTTGTGCTTTACTAAAGTCTCTCAGATGCACACTTCTGATTTTATTTGAATTTATAAGATCAAATTTTGTGTGACTCTGAAATTTTTGTCCTTGCAAAGAATACAAATGTCGGGTAACTTCCTTGATGACTAGTTAGTTGGTGTAGCATATATAGTTTGGATATCCCCCAATAACCCATTAAATTGAGCCATATTAAAATTAAAATGATTAAAATTCTCAAAAGGGATATGGTTTTAAAATTCACTCTGGGGGCTGGAGGGATGACGGCTCAGCAGTTAAGAGCACTTGTTGCTCTTACAGAGGATTTGGGTTTGGTTCCCGGCACCCATATGGCAGCTCACAACCTTCTGTGGCTCCAGGACCAGGGGGTCTGATGTCCTCTCCTGGCCTCTGTGGGCACTATACACATGTAGTGCTCTTACCTTGCATGCAGACAAAACACACCCATACACATAAAAAGAAACAAAGCTTTAAAACTACTGTCTGGAAAACAAGCACTCTCCTCAGTCTGAGCTGCCTGACAGATCCTGGGTGTGTTTCCTGATGTGACACCATCTTGGCAGAAATTTCTCCTTACTCTATGATGTCATATAAGACCTCAGTGAGATGCAGTTTACACATGTTAGCCTTGAAGGGTTAAAAGTGATGTGAAAATCATGACCCCGTCACGGTCACTAAATTGAATGAACAGTGGCCCTTTACTAAATAGTGTTAATGGCTTGTAACTTGTGGACATTTCTTGCTTATGGCTTAGTATTGTTTTGTGTTTATCTCTGGAAAAGGGATTGGAATTAATTTGGCAATTAGTATGTTTTGCCTAGGGGCTTAGATTTACCAGTGTACTAGACATAAGGTTCACATGAAAACATTTGATGTGCTGGTTAAATGCTTATATATGTTCATCAAAGCAGATCTCGGTGATTATACTCTCTATGTGCCTAGTCTAATTTAACTAACTCGAACTTGGAGAATTTTAAATAATTTGTGTTTTTATATTGTTTAACATCTTCTGAGGCTGGGAAAGGGGCTTTTAATCTGTTTCTCTCAGTTACTTTAATGCTTATATGTAATTTGCAACTGTGGATTCTACATTTAAGTCTAGAGTCTGTGGCTTACACCATATACACATGTGTGTATTTTTTAAGATAGGTGTAGGATCTCACTGTGCAGCCCTCCTCTATAAAACAGGCTGGTCTGGAACTCACAGAGATCCGCCTGTCTCTGCCTCCCAAGTGCTGGGATTAAAGGAGTGTGCCACCACAGCTGGCCTGCACCCTGACTTATGAACACACATTTTTTACTTCTACAAAATGTAAAGGCTTTTATTACAAAGAGACAAGAAATTGATGGTGACTGTCTCCAATGTGTGCACAGGATGAGTGAGGTGTAAAATCCAGATGCTTCTGTTAGTAACGACGCAGCTTGAAGCTTCAGGACAGCCACATGCTTCCGGGGTTTTCCTTCTTGTCACATGCGTGGGGACTATTGACTGACATCTGATGCTAAAGGAGCAGTTTTCCAGATACTGACAGAAGTAGAGATGGGGAAGCACTCTGATTGTACTTTTTGGAATATCACATGCATAGCAAGATTTTATTGAGGAAAGTCGGTTTTGGAAGAGCACATGCTGATTTTTATTTTGAAAACAGAGCATCTCAGTGAACCCTGGCTCGTGGTCTCTCTCTCCCTGTCTGCCTGCAGATTAGCTTTGCTGTGGTACCACACTGTGGTTCGCCCATTCTTTGCCTTGGATGGCAGTGATAACCAAGCAGGCCTGGATGAAGCCAAGGAAATTCTTCTCAAAAAGGAAGCTGCTTACCCGAACTCTTCTCTCTTCATGTTTTTCAAGGGGCGGATCCAGCGATTAGAGGTATGGCACCTTCCCCAGCTTCTTACATAAACTTCTGATAACATGTCTCTGATTTCTGCTCAGGGGCTGCTGTGGATGTGCCAGGATGCCATGGGCCCAGGAACATCATCTCCTGGTACCTTTTGTTATGTCAGGCCTGAGGAGGACCCTCTCAGGAGCCCGGGATATTAGTCAGTTACCTTTTGTTCAGTGGGACAAGAGACCTCAGTAATGAGAGTGAGTGGCATTCTTAAGCTTAAGGTACAAGGGTACTGTGAAGTCACTTAGGTAAAGGACACAAAATATAACCCTTTCCTCCTCTGAGTTAGTAATGATCTTACCTATTGGTTGGTTTATGCAATGAAATCGTCAGCTTTGAGATGAACGTTGCTTTTCTCACATGTTCATCCGCTCACTTTCCGTATGTACGTGCCAAGCACTCTTCTCATGTGGTCCAGTCCCACCCTCAGAGTCAGCCTGAGCGTAGACACAGAACTGTCACCATCAGGCCACAGAAAAGGGAAACAGAGACCCACGAGGGCTTCTGATAATTCCTGAGATTTCCCACACATGAGCTCAGGCTCTCTCTCCAGTCCCAGACCACGCCCTGGCTGTGTAGGGCCCATGTCTCTGTATCTTTTGTCTTGTTCAGGAGCGTGAGAGTTTGGGGGAAATGGAGAGGTTGCAGACATCTGATGAAGGTGGATGTTCTCACTGCAGAACCCCGCATTTTCTTACCAGTAGTTGTCAATACACCAACTGGAAGCTTTGACACTCTTTGCCCTCCAGCTAGGAGTCCCCCCATCTGTCAGAGGTCAGCCCCAGGCAATCCCAGGCGGATGGTGGGGGATTTTCTGTTGAGCGTTGCTTTCTGGGCATGAGGTGGGTTTGGTTTTTTCCTTTCGCTTTTGTCGTTTAGGGCTGGGTTTGGTGGTGTGCAGTGTCATACAGAAACCGTGTGCAATCATCGTTCTTCTGCACTGGCTCATGCAATGGCTCTGAACCCTGGACACTAAAACAGCCTCTGACTCTGGCTTTCCCTGTATTGAGGATATTCGCAGCTTTGTAATTTTATCTCACTATCTGTGTGTGTGCATACTCAATTCACATGCACACGTGCGTGATGGAGGACACATGCTGTGACATACGTGAGGAGGTCAGAGGACATTTGGAATCAGTTCTCTCCCCCACTTTTATGTGGGTTCTAGAGCTCAATTTCAGGTCCGAAGACCGATGGGCAAGTGCCTCTGCCTGCTGAGCTGCCCCCCAGGCCCCAGGCTTTGTCTTCCTGTTTGACTTTGCTGCTGTGAGTAATCTTGTCCAGCAACTCTGGGAATTGAATCCAGGGCCTTGCACATGCTAAGCAAGTGTCCTTCCACTGACCTGCAGCCCCAGCTCACTCTGTGAGTTTAATTCTCCAAGCCCTGGTGTAGATAAAGCATGCTTTAGAGATTGCTCTGTAGCCCAGGTTGGCCTGGAACTCACTACATAGCCCAGGCAAGTCGTCGGTCCACATTAATCTCACCTTGGCTCCCTAGGTGGTGGGATCCCAGGCAGGTGCCGTCCTGCCCAGATCTGAGATCACACTGACAGTTTATTTTGAAGCACGGTAGAGACGCCCACACATTTAAGCAGGTAGCCAAGTTAGTCTTCATCTCAGTATCTTGAAACTGTTTGTTTGTGCTCAAGCTTGTGAGTTCAGGGGTAGCATTCTCCTTTCTCTTGCTCTTAAAATGCAGCTCTGACTTGTGGTGGTTTGAATGCGGATGGCCCCATGGGCTCATATGTTTTACTATTTGGTCCCAGTTAGTAGAATGTTTGGGAAAGATTAGGAGGTATGGCCTTGTTGGAGGAGGTGTGTCACAGGCGGCAGGCTTTGAGATTTCAAAAGACTTGTGCCATTCCCACTCAGCTGTCTGCCTCCTGCTTGTGTCTCAAGCTGTGAGCTCCCAGCTGTTCCTGCCACACGCCTGTGCTCTGCCACCGTGGACTCCAACACTCTGAACCTGTCAGCTCAGTTAAGTGCTGTCTCTTGTAGGTTGGTGTAGTCTTGGTGTGTGTGTGTGTTTTTAAAGATTTATTTATTTATTATGTATAGTGTCCTGCCTGCATGTTTGCCTGAAGGCCAGAAGAGGGCGCCAGATCTCATTACAGATGGCTGTGAGCCACCATGTGGTTGCTGGGAATTGAACTCAGGATCTCTGGAAGAACAACCAGTGTTCTTAACCTCTGAGCCATCTCTCCAGCCCATGGTCTTGGTGTTTTGTCTCTGAAATCAAAAAGTAACTAAGACAATGATCCCTTGTGCATTCGGTACTGTTTGCTAGTGTTCTTTTCTTTCAAACTCGGGGACTTGAACCTGCTTGTAGGCAGAGATGTTTGGTTACTACTGTTCTTCTGTTCCCTTCTGTTTGTGCAGGAAAAAAATAAGATTGAAAATACATAAATAAAAAAAATCGTAAACTTCTTAATTATTGGTACCGTTAGTCACTGAACATAGTTATGGTGCATGTGAAACAGAAGTAAGCTTTGTATCTACATGTGGGTCTTATCCTCCAATATGTACCCTTTGTACATTTGTGCAGATATGCCCAAATGTGAAACAGTGAGCTGAGATTACAGGCAGGCCAACATGCCAGCATGCCCACTGGCTCTTAAGTGTGCCCTGGACGTCCGGGCTCAGTCCCTCAGCTGTAGAAAATTTATCTCCTAAGTCAACTCCCACCCTAGATACAGCTTTAAATTTCCCGTTAATTTCCTTCAGTTAGACCCGTGGTAGTATTAAGACCATTAAGATACAATGAGAATTTGCCTTGATTATTTTTTAGATTCAGTTTAATATTTTTAATTTTGTGCGTGAGTGCGAGCGCCTGTGGAAGCTGCAGGTGTGAGATCTCCCTGGAGTGGCAGTTCGGGTGGGTGCTGTGCCGCTGTGACGTGGGTGGGGTTGAGCTCATGGCCTCTAAGAGCAGCATGTGTGTTTTCAGCCTCTGGGCCAGCTCAGCCCCTGGGTTGTTTGTAAAGTATTAGGGACAGTCTATGTTTTAATAAGCTATTTTCTATAATTCTCTAGTCTTTTTTCCCTTCAAGCAGTACAGATTTGTACATTTTCCCTCTTGTTTGGTATTAACAATCAAGTCTGTATGTTGCCCATATATATACATATATATATACATATATATACACACACACACACACACACACACACACACACACATATATATGTATGTATGTATTTGGTTCTGTGTATGCTTTCATACTTTGTGAGTGCTTTCATAGTTTATGTGATATGACAACTTGGTAATATAGCCACTTTTTAGTATTTAGCTCTAAGAAAGTGCCCAGCTATTCATGTGGACTAAAGTAGCTATCCGTAAGTTCATGAAGATATCCTATAAAGAGTAGCTGTCATGCAAACATTTCAAGGACTCTTATTTTGAAAGCATCCCCTGAACTCTTGCTCACACTTGTGACTGTCTCCTAGGGGTGGGGGTGGGGGGGTGGGGGGGCTGTGTTTAGTGTTGTAGTAGAAGTCCTGGGCTAGTCCAGGGTTGGCCTGCAGCGCAGATCAGTTAAACCATCAAGAGGAGTCTTTGCATGTTGAGAAGGGAAGCTGCTGGTCACCAGCTTCCTCCTTTCTTGCAAACCTTTGTCTGAAGGAGATACAAGGTGACTGCCTTCTCAGGATCCTTCCGTGTCCCTGGGAGGCCTGTTCCAGGATCCCCTGCAGAGGCAAAGTCAGTGAGTGCTCCAGTCCTTTCTATAAAATGGCAGAGGATTTGCGTGTGTTGACACATTCTCCAAACACTTGAATTTCTAGTGTCTACATTGTACCATGTGGTACAGCACAGTGGAAATGCTAACTAAATGGTTGTTTTCCTGTATTGTTTAAGGAAACAAGTGTGTACAGGTACAGTTGAAAATCTGTGAATTTGAGTTTGGATCTGCAGGTAGGGGACCCACACTGCAGAACCCATGGATACAGTTTGTGTTGGGATTTTGATGTGCTGCTAAAGAGTTTCATTTCTTTAGAGTTATGTTTTTACTTCAAAGATGTGATAGTAAGGAACGGAATTAAATAAATGCTAATGAGACAAAATGCAAATGCATTTAAGTGAAGCTCTGTGCTTGTGACCGGGAGACCCAAGATGAGGGCACAGGAGAACCCCCACAAAGTCTGTGCCTAAGGGGCCCCTTCGCTGTAGCCCTCCAACACCCGTGGTGCTTACTTCTAGGACCAAACAGCCATATGGAAGAAGTTTAAATGTGCTTTGTCTCTTTTTTTAGATGTATTCATTTTTATTTTATGTGTATACGTGCTTTGCGTATGTGTGAGCACCACATGCATGCAGTGCCCCAGGAGGCCAGAAGAGGGCCTCAGAAGCCCTGGAACTGGAGTTACAGATGGTTGTGAGCAGCCCCGGGGGAGCTAGGAATCCAGGTCCTCTGGAAGAGCCGCCAGTGCTGAGCCATCTCCCAGCCCCATGGACTTTATCTTTCGTGTCTGTCATGTGTGTATCATATACATATATGTCATATATGTCGTATGCACTTATACAGAGACCTACATATAAACAGAGTGTTGGTCTCTCTGGGTTGTCTGAGCCCCAGCTGTCAGTGAGCCTCAGGTGTTCAGGCTGCTTCTGGCTGTCAGGAATCAGTCAAGCAGTCCATGTTTCAGTGGAGATGGTGCCTGCTGCCATTTGAAATGGTCTGATAGCTAGAGAGATGGCTCGGTTGGTCGTTAAGAGCGCTGGCTGCTTTTGTGAGGACTAGAGTCCAGTTCTCACACCCACATCAGGGAGCTCACAACCCTCGGTAACGCCAGCTCCAGGAGATTCTGTGTCCTTATCTGGCCTTCACAGACAACTGCACTGCATGTATACACACACCCACACACACACACACACACACACACACACACACACACACACGAATGAATGAATGAATGAATGAATGAATGAATATTTGAAATGATGAGCTAAACGCATAGATGTGGCCCTGTTTCTGGAACCTTCACTGTACAGTTGTCAGGGCAGTGTTTAGATCAGCCTGTCGGTTTCTTGTAAGAGGCAGTGGCCTGCCTGTCCTGCTGCCTTTTGAATTCCCTCCTTCCCGCTGAGCAAGGCACAGTGAGGGACATCCCTCCCTCCGTGCTGACTGCAGGGACGCCTTTGATTGCTGACCTTTACTTCATGGTACCTGGTGTCCCAGTCCTTCCTGGAGGGTGAGGACCCTGCTCACCTCTGGTCTCTGAAGCTCTGCTTGGAAGGATTTCCTCATCCCCGTTTCCGCCTTTGATTGACCTGTTACTGCAGGTGCCGTCCACTAGGGGCATGTCCTGTTTAGCTACAGTGTCAACCTGATAGGAAGGAAAGCCTCCCTTGAGGAACTGCGGAGATCAGATTGGCCTGTGCCCATATCTGTGTGTGTGTGTGTGGGGGGGGGGGGGGGGCCCCTTGATTTTTGATTGACGGGGGAAGGCCCCGCCCACCGTGAGTGGTGCCAGCCCCCGCGGAGGTGGTCCTGGGCTGTATGGTAAGGCTAAGCTTGGCCTGTGAGTGAGCCATGGCTGTGCTTCCTGTTCCTGCTTGAGTTTGCGTCCTAACTTCCCTCAGTGATGGACTGTGGTCTGGAAGCGAAAGCCAACTAACCCTGTCCTCCCCAAGCCGCTTTGGTCAGAGTGCTGTCTCACAGCAACAGGAGGGAGACCGGGGAGTGGAGGGACCTTTGAAGCGGGCTGCGATGCTTCCGCTCTGTGCTCCTGTAAGTTACATTTTACACCGGTGCCTCCCAGAGACGACCGGCTGTGCTGCTGCTGCTGTGACCTCACTCACAGCGGTGGCAGGGACTGGAAAGTGGGTGCTGACCTCTGTGGTGAGTCATTTTTCAGGTAGAAAGAAGAGGAGACCCGCAGAGGTTGTGGGAGCAGGGGCCAGGGCAGAGGGACCACACTCCAAAGGCGTGTACACCCATTATCAGAACCCTTTGTTGAAGGGCAACCTGTGTCTTGTGTGTGAACAGCATGCCTTATCATCATGATGTAATATTATTTATAGGATCAGAGGCAATGCAGGAAGAGAGCTAATTCCCTCAAGTTTGATTAATTGTGTCTTCTTTTCCTCCATCCCACAGCCCATAGCCCACACACACTTCTCTTAATTACCTTGAGTACCACCACCACCCCCCCCCCAAAAAAAAAACTCATTGCATTTATTTTCCGAAGTGCAGACATGGTTATTGATTTCATCTAGTGTGGGGAAGACACATCTGTCCTTGAATCCCAGTGAGATGAAGCCATATTGTATGATGTAGTGAAAGTGAATTCACTGACATGAGAAGGTAATAGTAATCCACTGCACTGGCTGGTTTTGTGAGTCAACTTGACACAAGCGAGTCATCAGAGGAAGGAGCCTCAGCTGAGGAAATGCCCCCATGAGATCCAGGTGTAAGGGGGTGTGGGTGTGGGGGTGACCATCTCATTGTGGATGGTGGCATCCCTGGGCTGGTGGTCCTGGGTTCTATAAGACAGCAGGCTGAGCAAGCCAGGGGAAACAAGCCAGTAAGCAGCTCCCCCCACCCCATGGCCTCTGCATCAACCCCTGCCTCCAGGTTTCTGTCCTGCTTGAGTTCCTGTCCTGACTCCCTTCTGTGATGAACAGCAATGCTGAAGTCTAAGCCCGATAAACCTTTTCCTCCCCGACTTGATTTTTGGTCACAGTGTTTCGTGGCAGCAATAGAAACCCCAAGACACCCACGTTGTTCATAAATGAAATGTGCTTTGCTGTCTTCTTCACCCAGGCTGGACAAGCTGCAGAGTTGGTTCCCATCTCTGGGCTCCTAAGTACGCCTGAGAGGACGAGCTTCCTGTTTGGTGTCCCCACTGTAGTCCCCGGGTGGTGGTCAGCTGCCTCCTCTCGTTAGACGCCTCGGTAGCAGGGTTGCTAAAGCCATCTTGCTGCCTGCCTGTCAGTGCCAGTGTGAGGCACATGTAAGTTGAACCCCACGCGGTTTTGTGATTGGTTTGCATGGAATCTCCAGGACAGGCAAATGTATAGAGACATATACAGACAGTTATTCTATGGCAGCAATACCCTACCCCTGCTCGTGTGTGTGTGTGTGTGTGTGTGTGTGTGTGTGTGTGCACGTGCACGCGCACGCTCACGTGCATGTGGTATCAGGGAATGTGTGTACACATGTGTACACATGTATATGGAGGTCAGAGGTTGATGTTGGCTCTTTTCCTCAATTCCCACCCTATGTTTTGAAGCAGGGTCTCTCACTGAGTGTGGAGCTCAAAGATTGAATGAGGCTGGCTGGTCAGTGAGCTGCCAAGATCCTCGTCTCTACTTCCCAGGAACTTGGAGTCTAGGTTTGGGCAGCCGTACCCGACTTCCGCAGTTTCTGGGGCTTGAACTCAGACCCTTCTAGTTATGTGACAAGCACTTCATTGACTCAGCCAAGTTCCCAAGCCCCCCCCCCCCCCCCGACCCTGTGGTTATTTTTCTGCTTCTCTTATGCCCCAGTGATGCAGGGGGAAGCAGTTTAAAGACAGTACATAAAAGATTGCAGAAGAGAAGTCACAGGGCATGTAGTAGATAGAAGACCAGGTGTCATCAGGATGGCAGTGCTCTTTTAATTGCCACCAAAACCCTAGCAAAATCCCAGTGCAGTGGGGGGGGGGGGGACCCGCCTCCACTTTTTCTCCAGGGTACTCTTGAGTAGGGAGAAGTGAGAAATATTTAGATAGAAATATAGAGGGGAGAGAGACTGATAGAAACACAGGATAGCCTCGGGAGGGCCTGGATCAAAACCCACCAGCCCCTTCTGTCTCTTCTAAAGGGCTGTTTATAGAAATGCCAAGGGGTGGAGCAAAAGACCTCCCCCTAGCACAGCCAAGTGCAGACCCTTCCAAACACCTGGTAACCACGCCTGTGGTCAGTCCATCCCCTTATGCAGCCCTGCTGGGTAAAGCAAGCTCAGATCTCACTGGGCAACCTCTGTGGGCTCCCACAGTACACTCACTTTCAGAGCTGCAGCTTGGGTACTGGGGATGTCGCTCAGTGGTGGGGTACTTGCCCGGCATGTGTGCAGGGCCCTGGGCTCCACCCCTCCACTGGGCTCCACCCCTCCACTGGGCTCCACCCC
>CABHPP010145466.1:0-48885 GCA_902168425.1 Peromyscus attwateri
GTGTGTGTGTGTGTGTGTATGTGTGTGTGTGTGTATGTATATATATGCACAAATGTATAAAATGTAGATGCTTTTCAATGAACTATGCATTTACTATGCAAAATTTGCTTCATTTAAATCCTAAAAGGTCCTTTACTGTTCTCCTGAATTTTGAGACAATTCATGTGCTTTTAGCCTTTGTTTTCAGTTAATATCTCATGGAATAGGGATAGTGTTTCTTCTTTCCATCTGTATTGAAAAGTACTCATTCAGCCAGCATTTTATTTATTTTTTTGTAAAGCATTGTAATGTGAATTGAAAATAAAAAATTTCCATGTTTACTTTTACTGCATAAGTACCAACAATTTTAACAATATAACTTAATGGGAGGCTTACATTTGAAAATATCTTAAAGAAAGCCAAAATAATTGTTCATATATAGATAAAGGAAGGCTATATGTATTGAATATTTTTTCTCAGTAATATCTGAATTCACATTTTAATTTTCTGGCACATTGCAGAATGTGCCAGAAACCTAATGACCTTTTAAGGTCTTAGAGATCATTTAAGAAACAGTTACTTTAAGTAAAATTCACCAGTGACTTTTCCCAGCACAATATGGTAGTTTAAAAAATTATACCCATTATAAATCTAGAAATTTCTCTCTGGAACTCACTGACAGGGGCATTTTAAGATAACCCTGTAAAATATAGTGTATTAGATGAATAGAAAATAGCAATATCACTTCTATATAGGCATATCTTATTAATTTGTTTGCAAATTCCTTTTGACATAAGAATAATTTTTACTTTATGCTATAAATTGTAAAAACAAATAAACACACACAATAAATAACAGATTTTTCTGATTTTTCCTAAGTGTAGGTATACTCACAAGAATTTTAATTTTTGTTTAATTTGGTGATCTATTATATTATTTTAGACTTAATTTTTGAATTTTAAAATTCTTTTGAGTATCAGATAAGCAAAAACTTCACATACCTACTTTATTTTAAATGAAGGGCTCTAGTAGGCACCAGCATGGTATACATGGTGCTTAATAGGTTTGCCCTTCTGTCTCCCTTTCAAACCATAGATTACATACCTAAAGCTGGCCAACAAGTTCTATTCCCTTATTAGGACAATTTCTTATGCCAGACTCACTGCTAACACTGATCACCAAGGTCGTGCTATTCAAAGTATTGACGTATAGCAATCAAAAGCCCACCTTGGGCTACCCTAATTAACATGCCTAATCAAAACATACCAACATACCCTAGCCCATTCTAACACATACCTCGAATTTTTCCTCTTAAAAATCACACCTGCAAGGTCATTTGCTGTTGTTTTCTGCCTAAGTCAGAAATCAGCCATTTCAATCTTCTTCCCTGCAAAATAAAGTATCTTTATGTGGAAATAGATGCCTAGGTGTTGTTTGTGCCCAATGCTGCACCAATTGGGAGTGTCCCACTGTGTACGAGTCCCTTCATTAGACATTCTCTTCCTTTACAAATAAATACTTTTGTGAAATATAAGATATATAATTATTTTACTTAAATACGTTTGGGGCTTTGGTTTTTTTGTATATTGAGGCTCCTCTCAAACACATAGATTTCTCCCTCTCTTCAGCCTCCCCAGGGAAAGGGTTACATTTATCACCATGCCTTGTTTTCCACACAGTTTTAATTGCTTTAGAATCATTTAAGTGAGGCAAAAGGAAAAAAAAATATCATTGTAACCGCAGTGCAAAGTTATTTCTATAATAATGGAATTAATTTTCTAACTTTATCTTAAATTACTTATAGAAAAATAAATCTGCCTGTTCAAAAGATATTAAAACAAATAATTTACAGCATAGATCACATTTGAATATGTCAATATTTTGCTTCTTTATTTTAAAAACCATTTTTAAATGAAACATACAGATACACATAAATAAAGATTAAATTTTCACATTACTTTTTTTCACTAACAGCAGTCCTACATCTCCTAATATTTATCTCTGACTAGCATTCAACATAAAAGAAATACTTAGAAGAAAAACTGTACAAAAGTTTTAATAATTGCCTAATTTGTTTGGAAGCAGTATACCACAATGTTGGAGTCAAATTCATGTTTCTATCATTCATACAACTGGATTAGTGGACTGATTACCATTTGTAGCTACTTCTGTGCATTCCAGTAAATATATTTTGGCATTTTTTCACAGTCCAAGAAGCAGAGATGGACCGTAAGGCAGACAGTTCACCAAATGTCTACATTGCCTGACAAGTTATGAGAGCTACTTTCTGTGAAAAGCAGTATACAGATCTTACAAACATTTCACAGTACTAGTTAAAGTTCACAAGCTTTCAGAAAGTTACAGAGATGGACTTTCAGCAGAAGGAAGCCTAGAGCATTCGAAGGGGAAGACCACAAAAAGGAGGCCACCAATACTCAGGTGAGGAAGCTTTCCATCTAGTCAGTTGCAAAGAAAAGCAGAAACAGAAGGTCAGATAACCATCTCATTGAACAGTGTCCTCTATGTAGTCTCCTGCTTCAGGAAATTCTTCATGACTTATAGTTAGACAAAGGGAGGAAAGAGTTTCTACCATTAACTGCAATAGCTAAATCTGATATCTGTTGTTCGTCAGGTAAAAAGACTATTCAATATCATCCATCTACATATGGGCTATAATTGGAGAAAGTATATGACCACAAATACAATGTTCTCTCATATTACAAGATTTAAATCCGATGGACAAACCTAATAAGCAAAATGAAAGGAGAAACAGTACTCTTCAGTTTTTCCTCATTTGAAATCTTAACCTGTAGCACTGACATCTATAAGTTCTTCCATTTGACTGTTTGGCCTGAAAGATTTGAAAATGATACAGAAATATCTTTCCTGTATCACAGCCTCTATATATTGCTTTTTTGGGTTTTGCTAACATACAAGAAATAAAAAATCATGTTGCTTTAATAATTATAAATATATCATAACCATATTATACTTTTTATGTGTATAATAATTCAAACATGGCAAAATACTGGCTACAGTTTCTCAAAACGTCTATTAGTTTGTTTTTATGGATATGGATATTTATGCATAAATTGATACATATATAACATATATTTAGGTATTTCTTGTTGTCTTTCAAATAGCCAACATGCTTTTTTTCTAATAACAAAGAAGACAACTGAAATTTTAAGTACATACAAGTAGTTGCAATCATTTCTCTATTTTGTCAAGTATTCTTCAAGACCAAAGAATCAAGGTGCTTACTCAGTTCTGGACTTTGTATCCTATATTGCTGACATGCTGGTCAGATGTGGCCACAGGTGAAATAGTGACTTTAGTTATTTGGTAACTAATCACTTTTTGCATTTAATAAGAGGCTTGCTTTACAGAGGAATTTCATACCTGCTACTGCAAATCTCCTTTTATAAGGGGATAAAGGCCATGGCAGAGATCTACTACTGTATGTAGCTAAGTTGTCCTGTTATCAAACTTCATTCTAAATATTTACATTGAACCCATACATTATTGTTGATCTCACCTTGTGTCAGAGAAGCTTATTTTTGCAATCGATCGTGGTTAATGCAGAGACACACAGCTGGTCAAAGTGCTGTGTGTAAATAATTACGAGTGCTTATATGTTCATGGACCATTTACACCAAACTCACTATCCAAAACTCAGAGAACATTTTAGGATGAAGAATGAGGGGAGAATAAAAAAGTCACCTGATGGGGATGAAAGCAATAAGTGTGCAGTTCTTGCCATGAAATGGCTATTAGGTGCACCAATTTCTACCAGCTTTGTTTAATGTGCAAATGATATGCGCAGGAACAAGGTACACCCAACTATAGCATGGAGTGGAGACACATCCTTCTGAGACCCCATTCCTATCCCAGGACCTATAGGAAATTGATGGCAGCTGAGAAAGGCAGGGTCACTTTCCTTCAGGGACATGGCTGACCGTAAGGTGATCCATTACCCATTGGATGGCCACACCGCCTTGGGCATATAGGCTGCATTAATTTGACACAAGTGGCTTTAATAACAAAAACCAAAAAACACATTGGAAAGTTGAAGTTGGGGAAGATGTGGGATGCAAGGTAATAGGGAAAGTAGATGGGAGGCAGTGATGGAAAAATATGCCCAATATTGATTATTTAACTATGTGGATAATGAAATACATCTACTAAAAGACTTGCGAAACTAGTTCTTGAAATTTCCAAAGTTTAAATAGTTAATTTGAAAAAGTAGGAATAAATGTCAAATAAGATTTAAATGGCAGAAAAAAAACAATAATACCAAAGAAGTTTTGTTATTAGTTGCTTGGTGATATCATTATAAATAATGATTATGGTGATATCATTATAAATAATGATTATAATTCTAATTATTGCTTATCCATATTCTGCTGGAAAGGTTAATATTTTTCTTTAAACTACAACACAAAATTGTACTTGTTAGAGCTAAAGAGTACAGACAGTAAAATATACTTAGTATGTTTCACTAAACATATTAGAAATTACAAAAATATGCAAAGAATTTAATATTTTATTTTAATGAGAACATAAAATAATGCAAGTTATAATGAGTCACTCTACACATATTGGAAGAAATTTACTGCAATTTGCTAGTATTTTAGTTTTTAAAAAGTTTTTATTTTTGTTCATATGTCATATTATTGATCCAAAATTTTTGAAATTAAGTGGGAAGTTAAAGTACCCAAGGAAAAATCATTTTAGCTTGAAATCTTTAGCAAAAATGTCAAAATAATATGTATAGCATTAAAATTATAAATATGTGTATTTATTTATGTTCAAGTTATTTAATCCTTGAATTATTTGATGGAACACTATAGCTACACATTGCTAATTATAGAGTAAGATTTTTGACAGGCTTTGGAAAGCAAATAAGATTGTCTGGATACAGGTCTCTTGTAGTGTTAATGTTAAAAGATAGCTATAATCTAAGGAAAATAGAAAACACCAACACTTAGGTGAGTTTTATTGCTAATGACAAAATATATCAGAAAAAGACTCCAAAAATTTCAATTTTTCATGTTTGTTTTTAATTAATTTAGTATTTTTATTCATCAGTGTTCAAAATAGAATCTTCAAAACCGAATAAAGAAGACATAGCCAAAGCTTTCTAATCCACAGAGATTAGAAATAGAATCCTGGACGCTTTTGCTGCTGTATTCATATGTGTCTCAAGACTTGTGAAAGGTGATGTCTGACCAAAAGGGAAAGGAAACAATCCATGAATGTTGGCCCATATCACTAATACAATTTTTGAATCGCTGAAGTTGAAGTTTTGGCATGATTCCAAAGTCACCTTTGGGCAATTGATTGAGTTCCAGGAAAGCTGGAGTTAAACAGAAAGACACTGTCTAATTAAGTAAAGAAATATATAAGTATAAAGAGAACATAAAGAAAATAACACATCTTGATTAGAGACAGATATATTTAACTGATATTACAGGACAATGGGTCCAAAATCCAAAAAGAATTCCTTTTAAATCTGACATAATTTGACATCACTAGAGTAAATCCAAGGATATAAAAATACACAAGCTTCCAATCCTTCTTAGTAATTCATTCAAGACTGATTGTGGCTTTTGTTTTCACTTACTTCATCTTCTCATTCTGAGACAAGAAGAAAAAAAATAGAGTATATTCACACACAGATTCTTGACTGTGATTGATCTAGAAATTTGAACCCAAAATACAGAAACTAAAGAGGTAGCTTCCCTTACTTTAACATTTAGACAAAGTGCTAGAGAGGTCCCCAGAAATCCACAAAGATACCTCCACAATACACTACTGGCAATGGTCGAGAGAAAGCCCAAACTGACCTACTCTGGTGATTGGATGGCCGAACACCCTAACTGTCGTGATAGAACTCGCATCCTGTGACTGATGGAAGCAGATGCAGAGATCCATGGCCAGGCCCCAGGTGGAGCTCCAGGAGTCCAATCAACAAGAAAGAGGAGGGATTATATGAGCAAGAGATATTGAGACCATGATAGGAAAAAGCACAGGGACAAATAGCCAAACTAGTGGAAACACATGAACTATGAACCAATAGCTGAGGACCCCCCATGGAACTGGATCAGGCCCTCTAGATAAGTGAGACAGTCAATTAGCTTGAACTATTTAGGAGGCCCCCAGGCAGTGGGACTGGGACCTGTCCTTAGTGCAAGAGCTGGCTTTTTGGAACCTAGGGCCTATGCTGGGACACTTTGCTCAGCCTTGGTGAAGGCAGTAGGGGACTGGACCTGCCTCAACTGAATCTACCAGGCTGAGCTGAATCCCCAGGGGAGTCCTTGCCTTGGAGGAGATGGGAATGGGGGGTGGATTGGGTGGAGGGAGGGGTGGGTGGGAAGAGGGAGGACAGGGGAATCCGTGGCTGATATGTAAAATTAAATGAATTATAAAATAAAAAATATGAAATAAACTTCAAAATAATTTTACTAAAATTGATACAATCATGGTAAAAATTATCCCTTTTTGACAACTCTGCCTTTTTATTTTATTCCTTTTTAGTTCCATCATCCGCTTTCCATAGGAACTTTAGTACCACCCATTACAAGTCTAACTGCAAGGTACTAAGGAAAAGAACTGGTTTGCAATTACTGTGTAAGAAAGAAAGTCCATATCAAAGGAGTGTTCCATCACCACCTAGCATGTGGTTCTCTATATTTAATAACTCTAAGAGATTATGAAATCCATGATGAGGTGGACATGGATCATTATTACCAATAGAGGAAAATTCTTTTCTTTTGCCCTTCCCTGCCTTCCACTCCCAGACTCATTTGACACTGATATAGATGCCCATTTTAACAATTCACATGGATAAAAACTTTGATGCTGCATTAAAAAAAAGAAAAGAAAAAGATCTCTGAGCTAATGCAACTCAAGCTCTTTAATATAAAAATAATAATTCCTAAATCACTCTGTCCTTCCAAAACCTGTATCTCTTACCAATTCTTATGGTGTGACATGTCCCATCTAACCCAATGGTTAGAAAACTATATTGTCTTTCTTGTGAGTTAAGTAATGTTAAAACAGATTTTCAGAGGAAATCAATTGATGGAGAAAAGAAATGTAAATGTAGCCATCGTTTTGATGATTAAAAAGTTATGATCTCTGTGGTGGTATGTTGTGTACCCCAATAAAGCTTGTCTTGGGAATCAGAGGACAAAGGCATCCACTATATTAAAAATAGAGGTCAGGGAGTGGTAGCACACGCCTTTAATCCTAGCATTCAGGAGGCAGAGATTCATTTGGATGTTTGTGTGTTTGGGGCCTTACTGGGAACAGAGCCATGCAGTGGTGGCACACACCTTTAATCCCAGCACTTGAGACCTCATGCCTTCTCTTGAGAAGAATACACACCTTTAATCCCAGGAAATGATGTTTGGGCAGAGAAAAGTTTATAAGACATGAGGAAACAGGAGCTCACTCTCTTGAGGCTGAGGATTCTGTAGAGGTAAGAACATGGCTGGCTTGTTCTGTTTCTCTGATCTTTCACATTTCACCCCAATATCTGGCTCCATTTTTTTTATTAATAAGACCTTTTAAGATTAGTGTTCCAGATCTGTTATTAGAGGAGGAAGAAACAATTGACGAAAGGAATAGTTCTAAAATCAGCCATCCTATGTATTTTCGTAACTGTTATAATTGCTATAGTGGTAACACAATACATGCCATGAAAATAGTCATTTTGAAAAGCATAACTTATAAAGACAAACCAATGGAAAGATTTGATTAGCACTATTTTATTAGGACTATCAACAAATATAGAGACAATAGAAAAAAATGAATGGGCAGACAAGTCAGACTTATGCAAGATAACTTTGGGCTCAACTTGAAATAGAAGACTGTAAAAGGCACTCTGCAAAGCATTTAATGGTGAGAAAAAGTTGCATAATGTGCAGCTACAGCCTGTAAACGTGCTGTGAAATGTAACACATTTTTTAACATAAGATAATTACCAAAAGTTTTTTCTTTAGTTACTTATCATTTGCACTCATGTTTAAATACTACTGTCTCTGGCTGCCTTGACAAAATGTGCAACTTTATTTTTTTCTGGAAAGGATTAGCACAAAAAAATCACATATATGCCATCATAATACTTATGATATTAATGCAGTGTACAGATAAATTCCATCCTGGAGTGTAGATTTGAGGGAAAGTCAGAGGGCATGCACCACAGCACATCTGGCATAGTCCCTTCTTGAAGAAGATATTTCTTATTATTTTAAACTGCTGTGCCTTCAGCACAAGCTACTTCAATATATCTTCCTTTCCTTTATTCCAAGAATTCTATTAAAATTATATAGAGTAGAATTTTTCTTCTTTAAAGTTAGGAAAAATATACCAAAAGATATTTATTAATTGCAGTTGCCAGTGATTTTATCTATTTCTCAAAGCTCCATGGTGTTTCATTCCACTTCTTCCGAAACAAAGGTATTTAGTTGTTTAATCTTCTACATGTGCTCATTCTGACACTATCTCAGCATGAAAATTATCCTCACAGATGAACATATTCTCAACATATTTTGCAAGGAGAGCTACAATTTAATGATTGACTTATATCATCCCACTAGGATTGTCTTGTATTTGCCTATTGATATGGATAGTGGAGAAATAAATCCTGCCCAGCCAATAGCAAAAGAGGTGAAAACTAACTCTGAAGCTAGTTTTTATTCTCTCTGTTATCATAGTTGCCATAAAACACTTGGAATTATGATTTTAATTTTTACTGCATAGAGTATCTCCAAGAATGCACAAGTGCCAACTCTTAGGTTTCTGTTCCCATGTCAAAAAAATATTGATTTAACCATTGCCTAACAGAAAAACCCTGGACTCTTCATACTAGAAGAACAAATCTTTACAAATGAAACATGAACACCACAAGCCATCTTTATTTTGAAACTTTCATTTTATCATTCTGTTATCTTTTTGTGCAACAGACTTTAAGCAGTCTCCAAGTTTGTAAATTTATAGTTTACATTTTCCCTTTACTGTTTTGAATTTTTTCGCATGATCATTTGTTGCTTCAACAACCAACTCAGGGCTTTCACAGAGTCCTTTAGCATAACAGACATCCTCACTGAAATATGATGGAACAGGATAGTATACACTATAAACCAGAAAGCAGACAATAAATAAAAACTCAAAAACCTTTCTCATATTCCACATAATTGTGTGCTCCGAAGCTTTTTTCTGTGATAGACACTCAAGGAATGTTTTCTGACTTTTCTTGTTTGTTGCATTATTTCCTTAAGTCTCTTTTATTTAGGTATTTGGTAAGAAGTAGTAATAAGAGTGACAAATATAGAGTTTGTGAATGCCTGACATTTTCTAGTGCATAACTAAATGCAAAGCATATGATTAAGACAATACCAATTTATTCACAGAATTAAATTAATTTTTCTTAAGATCATAGAGTGTTTCCAATTTAAATAAGATAATGTCACCATTATGCTATTCTCATAATTTAGGTGCTTTTAAAGTAAGATTTTAACTACTGCTTGGATGATTTCAGAGGAAACTCAAGAATGCTTTGTTACTGAAAATTATCACATAAAAATAAGACCAGAAATGGCTGAATAGATAGCTCTACTATGAAGAGTATATACTTTGATTCCAAACACAATTAAAAATACTCATGTTGGGCAGCTCACAACTGTAACTCCAGCCACAAGGGTATTCAAAAACTATGCTTCAAAAGCATCTTTACTCATATGAATTTACCCCAGGCACATAATGATAATTGCATATTATAAAAATAAATTTTTTAAAACTAAAAACAGTATAAACAGAATATTTTTTCTTGGTTAACAGAACATATACATTGGTCAAAATGATTAAAATTTGGAGAAATCCATTAAAGTTAATTAATCTGAACTATAAAAACTATAAGGTCCCTTAATATTAAAATAAGTATTTGGAAATGTATTATTTTTAAGAGACATGTTTTTAAGTTAAAAGCAAATAAATGAGAGCTTCTGTGGCTAGTTTTCTGATAATTTTCAATTCCAACCTCTAAAGTATGTCACTCCTAAAAATGACATGAATGTTAGCTGTTTGTGGTGTGCTGATAGTAATTAGAAAAACGCCCCTTCTTTCCTCAAGTGTGGTGGTATTGTGTTCCCCAAAATATTGTGCACCCTAACAAACTTATCTGGGGTCAGAGAACAGATAAGCCACTAGATACTTAGGATAGGCAGTTGTTGCACACGCCTTTAATCCTAGCATTCCAGAGGCAGAAATCCATCTGTTCAAGGATACAGCCAAGCATGGTGACTCACACCTTTAATCCCAGGGAGTGATAGTAGAAAGCAGAAAGGTATATACAGCATGAGGACCAGAAACTAGAAGCATTTGGCTGGTCAAGCTTTTAGGTTTTCGAGCAGCAGTTCAGCTGAGATTCATTCTGGGTGAGGACTCAGAGGCTTCCAGTCTGAGGAAACAGGAACAGCTGAGGAACTGGCGAGACCCTTTAAGATTCTGCTACATCTGGTGCCCAACGTTCGTGGTATGAATTCATGAGAAGTTGGCCAGGTGAGGTTAGCTGTGGCTTGTTCTGTCTCTCTGATCTTCCAGCATTCACCCCAATACTTGGCTCCAGGTTTGTTTTTATTAATAAGACTGTTTAGATTCATGCTACACTCAAGTGTACTTATATGTTATATTCACAGGATAGGAACCTTAATCATCACTTGTAGAATACTCTCAACCTGGTAATTTAGTAATATACATTCAAATTAAGCAAGGACTTTTAGTGTTATTTTAGAACAGAGTGTCACTTTCAGACACATTAATCATGTTTATTGATTGTAAAAATCAAGGGGCAGTAGGGCATTTTAATGCATACCATTAAAACAGAACTAATTGTTATAGTCTATATCTGACACTCTATCGAAACATTACAATGTGATAATATGTCAGAAATGGTCAAATTGAAATGTGACCAGGAATCATAGTTGTGAGCATCAGTTTATTGAGTTAACAATTATTCTAAGGGACAAAATGAACTTAAAATATGATACATGCACATATAATTGTTTCTTACTTTCTGTGTATAAATATGTTTTTTAGGTTTAGAAACTTTTGTGTTAAATCTTGTAAAAAAACATGGGAAAAATGATTTCTGCAAATATCACATTTCTTTGCATTATATTTTTTTAAATATAACTTGTTCAGTTCTTGTAATATTGCTTCTATGGATGTTTTCAAGGCTGACCATTTGGCATGAATTATTTTAATTTCAACTCATATTCTCAGTTTCTAAGTCCCAGTGTCTTAGTTTCAATTATGGGAGGTTTTGGAGGTAGGAAATGTAAGGAATTAATGTTGTAATTATGTTATAATCTCAAATACGAGAGAAAAAATGGGATAAATAAATAAATGAACATGGTTCTCATTAATGAAAAATGATTTCATATTCTAATTCTGAGAGAATACTAAAATGCATTGGAGTAGGAACATTTGTAAGAATGAAACTCTACATAGCATGGTTAACAATATTGGAGCACAAAACTTGGAGATTAAAAATTCCACTTTTACTTTGTCTCTTTTTGTTCTTTTTTTTTGTCTTATCTGGGTTTATCTGGTTTGGTTTTACCCTATTTTATTTTATTACTATTTTCTATATGCCTTTTTATTTTCTAAGAGACAGAAAAGTGTGGATTTGGATGGGAGAGGAGTTGGGGAGGATTTGGGGGAAGTTGGTGGAAAAAAACATAATCAGAACATATTGTATGAAAAAATCTTTTTTCCATAAAAGAAAAGTGGAAAAAAATAGCAGGTAATGAAACATATTTATACTTGAAAGATTTGAGAGTAAACTATATTCATTTGTTTCCTTGTATTTTTATTTAAATTAAATATAATGATTCAAATGAACTATTAGGCACACTCTAAGTGGGGGGGGGGGTTTACAGGGGATCATGGTGCTCTGTGCTTGAGGGTGCTCAGAAGTTACCAATATGTGTCTCAGTCCTGGAAATCTAGTTGAGGTGTTGGCATACTTCAATGCCATTTCTGATTTATGCATGTTTAAATATGAGTGCTAAAGCACTGAAGGAAAATGAAAATAAAATATTTGCACTCCAATTTGAACATCCAGTATAGCACGATGACTGAGTGTGTCAAGAAGTGTGCCAGGAAGCAGAATGACTGGACACCACATAGTGGAAGGAATTAAATGACGTCCAGAAGTTGACCTCTGACATCCTCATGCAAGTTGTGGTACATGTGCATGTGTACAATGGAGGTGTTAGAATTGTTCAAGGCCTATTGAAAACCCTTCCATTTTGTTATTTTAGTGCCTGTGTGTGTGTGTGTGTGTGTGTGTGTGTGTGTGTGTATGTGGGTATGCGTATGTTTGTGTGTGTATGTATGTGTGTGTTTGTGTGTATGTATGCGTATGTTTGTGTGTATGTGTGTGTGTTTGTGTGTGTGTGTGTGTGTGTGTGTGCGTGATGTATATTGAATGCTCGTCCTCTGACTTCTTTACTTTTGTACTGCAACGTAATAGCTTTTATAGCAAATATTTATTATCTGACATATTTGTTGGTCTGAGATCTAGATTGACTCAGTAAGATTACATTCTTTCTAAGAGCTCTCAGAAAAATGTTCACAGGTTTTAGGTTGTGAAAATCAGGTAAAGAATTTATTAGCACATTCCAAATTTGCTGCGTATTTACAATGTTACCCTGTTTTTTAATCATGTACTTTTTTGTTAGTTTTTATTTCCTCAACAAATATTAACATGAATTTTATTATAAAATGCCTAAATAAAAAATAATAGCATTTACTTTATAGTTTAGGATGATTCTCAGAAGTATTCTTAGATGCTTATATATATTGTTTAACATCTTAATTTTTATTTTATTTATATAATTTAATAAATAAATTTTAAATATTACTACAGTGGAAATGGTAAATAGCAAATTTTTTCTGCCTTGTGTTCATCCTTGTTCATTTTTTTCTACATTTTTAATCTTTGTAAAACATTGAGGCATTTCTTGCAAGTGTCTTATATATGATTCAGATGTGAGATATGTTTTATACCTTATTTTCATAAAATTGCAAATGGAGCAGATGGTAGTTTACTTGTACTATACCATTCCATATGCAAAACTAAGAATGTTGTAAATTGTAACTTCGCCATTCTTATTTAAGGTAGGAAAAGTAAAATCACTAATATAAGTCCTTATCTTATATATAAATATATTATTCATAAATATATTATTATATAAATATTATAATTAATATTATAGAGGTATTTTATTATATAAATATTAAATATATTATTTCATCACAAATAATAATGTTTAAAAAATATCATAAAGTAGTATTTTGAAAGAAACTAAGTATATACAAATAATCTCTAATAGATATTTAATGTAAATCTCATTCTCTTGTATCGTTGTTTTCTCTGGAAAATAATTTTTAAAAATAGAGACATTCTCTAGGGATGATTATTACTATTGCTCTCAGTATTCCTTAGTTGGCTATAGTACTTTGTCTAAAGTTGAGGCCTCTTGAGCATTCCGCCGTCTATGCCAGTTAACATGTCTATTGGTGTCATCCTTGTCCAGCTCAAGTTTAGGCAGCCATGTTCATGAAACTTCTTATGTATAGCTTCTGACATATCTAAGAGTCCCTATCTCACACAAAAAATCCCTGCCACTCTTGCTCTTCCAGTCCTTGTAACTCCTTTCCTAAATGACCCTTGAGTCTGAGGTAGAGGAGTTGTCTTGTATGTATTTCAGTTGAGCCTGATCTCCAAAACTCTGCATTTTGATTGGTTTGGGTTGTTGTTATGGTCTCTGTTGCAACTAGAAGTTTCCTTAATGAGGAATGAGGATTAAAATTACCTCTAGCTATAGAAAAAAATGTGGCTGTGACTTTGAAAATAAGCCAAGGAAGGGTATATAGAAATGTATGGAGGGAAGATAGAGGAGGAGAAAATGATATAATATGTTACAAGTAAATATATATATATATATATATGAGATGCTTTTAAAACATAGGTATTCATTATGGTATTTATCCACTGAATCAATATAAGTGCTAAATAAATATTGAGCCTTATAAGGACATATTTTTATTTCAAGTTATAAACACAAGGGATATAAACAAGGGATCAAATATTAACATTATTTACTAATGTTTTATTTTGTCTATAAAAGATCAGCCACGATATTTATGAACTTAGAACTTTAAATAGTGTTCCATTTTCTATGAAGCACAGTGTTGCTCATATTATTTGTAAAATGTGGGCCATTTCTTAGAGAATGACAAAGGAAAAATTTGAAGGAGATGACTGACTGTTGAACTTTGCCTAATAATAATCTAACATGCTTTTTTAAAATGCAAATTGAGACACATAAGAATGATCCAAGTAAATAATACCATTGTTATAAATTTATATTATCTAGGTAGTATTTGTCACAGAATAAAAGTGAATGGTGGACCTATTGCATATACTTCTATAATGATTTTAGATGTTATTACACTTGAATTTTATTTACAAAATAAGGTGCAGCATCAACTCATGCACATTAAAATAAGAGAATTGGTGAATTCCATTTTAATCTCACTAAAATGTTTTTCTTGTCTCAGTAACAATGATTCTTAGGTGAGTCTCTATGTCATCATCCTGCAATCCTGGAAAATACTTCCAAGCTATATTTTCTGCTGCATAATTACTCAGACAAAATCTAATATACCCACCAAGACAAAAACATTAAAAAAAACACAATACAATCTCCTGCCTGTATTGTTCTTTTTTCCATGATCCTATGATGTCACACAGGCCACACACCACTAGCTCTTATTTTTCCTATGACATCTCATATGACACAAACTCTTAGTCTTTATCCCAGTCACACTAGCAATTTCATCATCCATTTAAAGAGATATGACAAATTCTTTATTGTAAAACTTTTACTGCCTTCCTCCTAAAAGTAGTTGTTTTCTATTGTCAAATTTTGTCTCAGAATTCATTTTCTCAGTGAAAGCTAAACATAAAATTTCTGACTTTTTAGGAGACAATCCTCCTTCCTGTATTGCTTGGTTATATCATTGACTGAAAGGAAAGAATTGATGCCAAAATTCCTGTCACTTATAGTGATGACATTTTGTTGTTTTTGATGGAAAATATCACTATATTTGGTCATTAACAGAAAGTAAAATCATGTATATCAAAATAATCCTATAATATAAACAAGTTCAAACAATGAAATTTAATTAAAAAAAAAGCAAGATAAGGATATTCCAAGATGTGTCTAGACCTTCCTTTCTACAATTACTATTTTATATTAATTTTATGAATCATATATTACATATGTGTATAAGACACAACATGTAATTTTTATATTAATTTAACATATATGAAGACTCTTTAAGTAATATATAATACACCTGCTTCTCACCTTGCAATCTAATAACTAAGACAACTTTTCCTGGGTCTTCAGCTAAGTAACAAAAGTCATTATTTAAATTGCTTTCTTCCAGGTGATAACCTAAACAAAATTGTTAGAAGTCCCTGCTATAGTTTTGGAGTGTTTTGTTCTTCTCTCTGTCCTTTTAAAATCCTTGGCCATTTCCTATCTCTGTAGTTGCAGCTTTTATAATGGTAGGAAATAAGTTGAAATATTAAATATGGTATATGATGTTATTCAGGACAGGAAAGTGTCAAAGAAGTGAAACAGAGATAAAAAATCCATCCACACATAAGTATGAAATGATCACCATGAAATTTTGATCACTCTTACTGCACGAAGTAATCACGAATTCATGAAAATTCTTTTGACAAAGAGAAAAACAAGTCATAGAATGGTCTTATAAAACAATTTAAATAAGTTCTTCCCATAGCAATTTCATGAAGATTATATGACTAAAGTTAATCTATATAAGAGGTATAGAAAAAAGGGGGAAATAGTTTACTTATGATATATAAAATAACATCTTTATATACAGGAATTAGACTGCCTAGATGAGGTACATACATTTGTTGCATTGTTGTGAGACCTGAGAAGACACACATTAGAGCAAATAATAACACCTAACAACATTTGGAAGTGGTAAGATACAGTACACCATGAAAGCCCTTGGGTAGCTTGGAGTGTTTCATTTTTATTCAATGGCAGATTTTATACCAATTATTATCCATATCCATATCCACATCCAATCATTCACATTTTAATATATCTAGATTTCCAATTCCAATGTATTTTGAGATCAGCCAGTTAGAAAGGTAAATATACTTATAAAATTTATGCATGAAGACATAAAGAACATATCATGCTAAAAAAAAGCATCTCAAGAGTATATAATGCAAGTAAGCTTGGCATATATACAACTAACTGCATGCCACTGAATGGGACCAAAATCTCCTGTGATAGCTACATTAAACACTAAGAAAATCACAGATATGGGCAAATAAAATTATGACAATGATGTTTTGAAGGGCAAAAATGTTGAAATAGGGAAAAGTCCTTATAAAGAATCAAAAGCCAGGCAGCAGTTGTAAATGCCTTTAATTCCAGCATTTGGGAGGAAGAGGCAAGCAGATCTCTGTTGAGGTTGAGGCCAGTCTGTTCTACAGAGTGAGTTCCAGTACAGTTGAGGCTACACAAAGAAACCCTGTCTCAGAAAAGAAAGAAAAGTGAATTGAAAAGTAACCTATTGCCAAATTTACCTAAGTTCATTTCAAGTATGTTCTTGAGTTGACTTAAATTCAACAAATATAATTTGAGCAAGGAGACAACCAATTAAGCTGCACCTAATTTCTTTCTCACAGACATTCTTGTTGAACATTACCTTCAAGACACTGAACTCATAGACATAGGAAAAGCAGATAGATAATAGAAACTCTGTCAGAAGTCTCATTGTTAAATTTTACTAGTGAGCAACCTAATCATGAGAATTCAGTATACTAATTGCTAAATATGAACCCATCAGTAAGAGAGCTTTCTGGAATATTCATATCCCTCAAAAATAAATTATTTTTAAGGACAGGCATACAATTTGATGGACATAATGTAAAAGGGAAATCTTAATCAAGCATCAGGTAAACATTCTCTTTGAGGTATTAACAGCCATCAATTTCTCTAATATGGCCATTATGCTTTTTATTGGCTACTTAATAATATTCAAATTAAAAAATACTAAAACTTTAAACTTTTGGCATGAATCTCACCATTTATCATTATACAGTAAATTCCAGTTTTCTACAAACAGAAGCATACTTAACAGCAGTTTATCAAGGTACCAGCATAGTAGGATTTTGATGAAGACTGCCAACTGGGTCTAGTGGCAGCTGATATCCACTTACATCCTTAAAAGCTGGAGAGGCAGACACAAGGCCAGAACAGCAAAAGAGAGACAGATATGTTTCCCTTCCCATGGGATCATATAAAATCACAATACGGTCCTCTCCTCAGGAGTTCACTGAACCAAACTTGCATACAAAAGATCGTTTCTCCATATATAGTAACACTAGCAATTAGGGCATTTTGGCAGGATATCAGTCACTCTCAAGACACTGTAATGTGAGATATTCATCTGTCAAACAGAACCAGCCAAATGACATAATCCAAACACATAGCTGCTGTATGCATATGTTCTTACTACAACAGTTGAAGGGATGTGTAAACTCATGCAAATGCTATTCATTTCCATGTTTAGTATGCACACATTCTATCAACACTATCTCTGACTCACAAATAATCTAGAACTGAACAGATACGGACCTATCGTCTTCTCTAATCTTCCCCATTGCTTATATGTTAACACTTTGATGTAAAGGATGGAGGCCGTGGAGAGAGATGCGAGGGAGGAAGGAAGGGAGGGGGAAAATAAAGAGAGGTAGATACAGAGAAACAGAGACAGAGACAGATCATGAATTTGAAATGGGGGTGTTATATAGGAGGGTGAGGAGGGAGGAAAGGGAAGGGAGAAATGCAATTCAATTACAAGCTCAAAAGTAAACAAGAACACTGTCAAATGTCATTTTTAACCAGAATATATGAAATCGGAATGTGTATATCTACATCTCTTTCCTACCCTAGTAAGAGAGAATGTTTGATTATTGTTTTCCTAAATCCTTCAAATTATATATACATATATATGTATATATGTATATATATATATTACATATTTTCATAGATAATAGGTAGGTAAATAGATACATCAAATATCTCTTCTCAGTGTTAAGAAATCCCCATAAAAACGGTTGCATATTTGTTTTTGTATCATCTGACTATTTAAAATCAATCAGTGTACTGAATCAAGGGATAGAATAATATCTTTTGCTGTCCATTAGCTACTTATATATTGAAAAGAATCCTTTTACGGTGGGATGTCCTGAAATGTGATACTTTTAGATGATCTTTCTTCAGCCACCCAATAGTCCTCAAATTGGAAGTGACCAAGTTTACTACTGCAACTGAAGATTTTTCTGAGTAGAGCAAGCAGTAATGGCGGTGCTCATGGGAAAGCTTGAGGAGGTGCTATATCATTTCATTAATGATTCAATCCACAGATTTTTAAAAACACACTGTGACAATTTATAGAGACTAAATGCCTTCAATTTATTAAGATTAGGAAGTACTTCTTAATTAAAGGACTTAAACAGTATTTTCTTGTCATTTTATTTATTTTTTTTATTTTTGACTCTAGTATTTTATAATTTAATTTAATTTTACATATCAGCCACAGATTATCCTGTCCTCCCTCCTTCTGCCCCCCTCCTTCCCCCTAGCCCACCCCCATTCTCATCTCCTCCAGGGCAAAGACTCCCCTGGGGATTCAGCTCAGCCAGGTAGACTCAATGGAGGCAGGTCCAGTCCCCTCCTCTCTTCCACCAGGCTAAGCAAAGTGTTGCTGCATAGGCCCCAGGTTCCAAACAGCCAGCTCATGCACTAAGGACAGGTCCCGGTCCCATTGCCTGGGGGCCTCCCAAACTGTTCAAGTTAATCAACTGTCTAGCTTATCCAGAGGGCCTGATCCAGTTGGGGACTGCTAGGCTATTGGTTCATAGTTCAAGTGTTTCCACTAGTTTGACTATTTGTCCCTGTGCTTTTTCCAATCATGGTCTCAACAATTCTCGCTCATACAATCCTTCCTCTTTCTCGCCTATTGGACTCCTGGAGCTCCACCTGGGACATGGCCGTGAATCTCTGTATCTGCTTCCATCAGTCATTGGATGAGATTTCTAGCACGACAGTTAGGGTGTTTGGCCATCCTATCACCAGAGTAGATCAGTTCCAGCTTTCTCTCAACCATTGCCAGTAGTCTATTGAGGAGGTATCTTTGTGGATTTCTAGGGACCTCTCTAGCATTTTGCTTCTTCCTATTCTCATGTGGTCTTCATTTATCATGGTCTTTTATTCCTTGTTTTCCCTCTCTGTTCTTGATCCAGCTGGGATCTCCCACTCCCCTAAGCTCTCTTTCCCTCGAACCTTGCCCTTCATTACCCCCACTCATGTCCAGTTTGCTCATGTAGATCTCATCCATTTCTCTGTCATTGGGCGACCCCTGTGTCTTTCTTAGGGTCCTGTTTTCTAGGTAGCCTCCCTGGATTTGTGAGTAGCAGTCTAGTCATCTTTGTTTTACATCTAGTATCCTCCTATGAGTGAGTACATACCATGTTTGTCTTTCTGAGTATGGGTTACCTCACTTAGGATGACTTTTTCTAGATCCATCCATTTGCCTGCAAACCTCATGATATCATTGTTTTTCTCTGCTGAGTAGTATTCCATTGTGTATATGTACCACATTTTATTTATCCATTCTTCAGTTGAAGGGCATCTAGGTTGTTTCCAGGTTCTGGCTATTACAAATAATGCAGCTATGAACATAGTTGAGCAAGTGCCCTTGTTGTATGATTGAGCATTCCTTGGGAATATGCCCAAGAGTGGTATAACTGGGTCTTGGGGGAGATTGATTCCCAATTTTCTAAGAAAGTACCATATTGATTTCCAAAGTGGCTGTACAAGCTCGCATTCCCACCAACAGTGGAGGAAAGTTCCCCTTTCCCCACATCCTCTCCAGCATAAGCTGTCTTCAGTGCTTTTGATCTTAGACATTCTGACAGGTGTAAGGTGATATCTCAGAGTCGTTTTGATTTGCATTTCCCTGATGATTAGGGATGTTGAGCAATTTCTTAAATGTCTTTCAGCCATTTGAGCTTCCTCTGTTGACAATTCTGTGTTTAGCTCTATAGTCCATTTCTTAATTGGAGTGTTGGGCATTTTAATGTCTAATTTCTTGAGTTCTGTATATATTCTGGATATCAGTCCTCTGTCAGATGTGGGGTTGGTGAAGATCTTTTCCCATTCTGTAGGCTGTTGCTTTGTCTTGTTGACTGTGTCCTTTGCTTTACAAAAGCTTCTTGTCATTTTAAAGCTTAAAAACGTGAGAAGAGTTGGAGAGAGTAAGTGAATAATTGTATTTACATTAAATTGTAATAATAAATGTGCATGAAAGGTTAAGTGGGTGACAATATTTTCATGAAATACACATTTCAGAAAGGCTGCCCTTAGCATTGGATAGTGTATCAAATGGCAGAGAATACTTTAAAGCTCAATCAGAAATTTGATTTTCAAATTCCCAAATTTTATGTCAATTTTTCCAGTAATAGATTATGTCAATTTTGATATTCAATAATCATTGAAGTGTCTATAATCAAATTTCAGCAATAATTATTGATGTAATTACTAAGGCCACTCCACGTAGTTATAAGGAAGATTTATTTAGTGGGTAACTTACAAATGAAGGGATAGGTAGGTGGTGGTACTGGAAAAGAGGCAGCGCAGTCTGGTGGTGTTCTCTGGAGAACCCTCCTCGGTCTACCTCTCGCGTCCAGGTCCAGGAAAGAAGAGAGCGCCGCGCGTCCCGATCTCAGGTCTTCAGGGCCTCCCTTGGCCCCGCCTTGTAGGCGTGATAGTTACGGAAGCCTCAATGGGGGTTGGAACTTCCAGACTAAAGCTGGAATGGCTACCCACTACAAATAATAAAAATTAATCAAATACTTTACCAAACAGACATTAAGTGTTCAGTAGTTAAATCTTATCTAATCTAGTGTGAGTCCTGTGTATAACTGGTCTCTATAACCAATTCTGTTTTCTTTTAAATTTTGTGTTACGTAGGTATCCTCTAAGTATGCTTATTTTGAGAATAAATTTAATTACATTTTATCATATTATTTTATTCATCTCATTTGTCATCAAATACACACTACTATACGGTTTTATTTCAATAGTTTAGGTCACGTGTATATAATGGCAATCTTAGTAGGATTATGTGCCTTATTTTATTAATCTAGCATATGATCATTAGAGCAAATTAAATAAGAACACCGTTTTATCTCCAGGTGAAGGTGGGGCCTTGTTTACTGCTGAGTTATATGTGGAATGGGTGCAGCAACACTCATAGGACATTCACTAAACCTCTGTTTAGTAAAGAAAAATGAAATTTCAAAGTCAGTAATTACTCATAACAATAACATTTTTATTTTCTACAAGTTAAAATACATAGGGGGATATCAAATCATAGATTAATTTGCTTTTAGGTAAAACAGCAGACAAATATACATGGGGGATAAATGTAATTTTGCCTCCATGTTTTAATGAAAAGAAATGGTTTGTAAAAAGATTCTGAATTGTGGAAATACAGTAAATAAATGTTATTGTATTTACATATTTTATTTTATGTCTTTAAGTTTTAACATGATAAGACTGTTGACAAGTAAATGGTTAAGTGATAGAGAACAAAGCCCAAGAAGTAATGATTATTATATTTTTAAAACAAAGGATCACAGTGGTATGATAATATATATATCATATACATATATAATATATAATATATAAGGAATAATAGTTATATTTTCATTATGAGGAGAAAGTGTCTTTAAAAGTGCATCCTATTCTCAAATTTTTATCCCAACTATGTGGTGCTCTTTTATATACTTAATTCATATCTTTATTCTTGTGCCTTGTATAAGAACCATTTGGGTATTTTATTTGTACTGAAATACAAGTCAGCTTCTAGTACAATTTCTAAGAAACAAACAAAGGTGGAGAAAATTACAGGGGACAAAAATGTCAACCTGTAAATGCTAAATGTACCTTGAATTATAATAGAAATTATCATGGTAAATGTAAAATTTTCTTTCAGTACCACAGTCTACAAATGGCTCTCTCTGATCAGTCCTTTTGATACTTCTTTATATACTTAACATCAGTTTAATTAACTGATAAAGCAAATAATTTGATTCAAGGAATATCTTAAGAAAATCCTATATGACTTCTAGATATGCATATGTTTAGGCTTTAGAAAACTTATTTTTCTGGATCTCTAGATGTTGTCTGGTTTAGAAACCAGTGTCATACACACTCAGCAAGTGCACTGCCGTGGAATTTATCCCCAGCATTCTTTGAACACAATGCTCTGACTGGTAAACAAAATGGAACTATGTGACAAAAGAAGTTTCTGGGTTTCAGTTTGTGGGTAAGAGGTCAAATTCAATAATTAATTAAGAAATGGAAACTAAAGTACCCAATGATTAATTACTTTTGTAGACTTAAAGCACTCTAGGGTAGCTTAATTTATTTTAGCTTGATTAATTTACCGAAAATGAGAATTCTATTCACAATTAGAGTAAAACAGCAGGAAGAGATGTGGGATTGGAAAACAATAAGGAAAATGAATAGAGGATGAAAGCATCAAAGACAATGTATATATTCATCTGTGCATTAAAATATGACTCTTCAGACGAGAAAGTGCACAAAATTTCTGAGTGGTTTGTGCAATTAAAATTGAACATCATACTACAATATAGGTGATGCTGAATTTAAGAAACATGTGTGGGTTTAAATGGCTGAAGGAATATTTCCCTGAGTTTTAGAGTGATGTCTTGGGCAGTGTAAAACAAGATGAGAATGTGACTGAATATACAAAAGTATATCAAGATTTTATACTTTTTATCATCAACTTCTGAAAGAAATGAAGCATGGAAAGCTAAGTCAGTAATGTCTATGAAAGCAGACATGTTCCTTTATGATGATATGGAACAGCACTTTTTAATTCATTTAATAAAATCCTAGACCTCCCAAAGCCAAATATGAGTGATTATTTATTGTTCAGTCAGGAAAAAGTAGTAAGAGTTTATCAATGTTGTGTTTGTTAAACAGTAAAATTATGTTAAATAAAGACTATGAATGGATATATATAATATATATATTATATATATATAATATATATATATATATTCATAAGTTGAAATATTTTGGGGAGTCTGTATTTCAATCCCCTCTCCTTTCAGGTTGCAATATTTCATGACAAAGTTTTAGGTTTATGGTGATATTTCATTTGTACTGAAATGTGATTTTATTTGTATGTTAATAAATAAAGTTGCCTGGGGGTCAGAGCTAATAGCAAGCCATAGCAGAAGCCAGGCAGTGGTGGCATACACCTTTAATCCAGATCACATGACAGACAGACCTCTGTGTGTTCAAGGATACAGCCAGCATGGAGACACACGCCTTTAATCTCAATATCAACCATAGAAGACCTGGAGGTCTGTAGAGACAGGAAGTGATGAGGAGGTCATGTGGTTGGGTTTACAACCAATGAAAAGGCAGAACAGAAAGTCAATAAAAAGACAGATACACAAGAAGTAGGTCTCTTTTGGAGGGGAAGGACAGCAGCCTCAGGAAGGGTAAGAAAGGGTTTTTACTATCTGCTCTTAACTACTGCTCTGACCTCTTGGGCTTTTAGCTCTGCATTTGGCTCTGTGTTTCTTATTTAATAAGACTGTTACATCTACATATGTTTGTTTCTTATTTTATCTCCTCCCTCATGTTATTTTCTTAGTCTCTTTTGCTTAGCTCTCTTTTAATTTTGTCTTTCATGTCTTCCTTCATGTCTTTTTCTTTTGATTCATTGTTACTGGCTCATATCTTACTTAAGAACTAAGAAGTTGGTTATCTATTATGGAGAAATCTTCAAAAGGATAAATTGCTTCTTCAAGTATTTATTTCATTTATTGTAATACCTTTTATTCATTGAACTCAGTAAGCAGGCAGGACTTATTAAATTATTAGTGTCCACATAGGCATTGAACTCTTTGTCAATATTCTCCTGTGTTCTCACAGAAGTAAGTTTGTAGAGTGATATATTAACAGACATGAAACATCTGAGTGAGAGAATTATTCTTTTAATACTTAGAAATTGTAAGACCCTTGAATATAACATGATTGAAACTGATTTTATAATATATAAAAATCACAAAACAGCTTATCAACTTATTTATTTCCTTCATATATGTAGTATTTATTATAAAGTAATTGCAATGATAACCAAAAAAGTTTTATTATGTATTTTTCTTCACATTTTATCTAATGAAAATTTAGAATCTGTTGGTTAATACTCCATTTCCAAGAAGTTTATATAACCTTTAGAACAACTTCTATGACCAACAGATGAACACCAGTGTGCTGTTGTCAAGTACCATAATTGAGAATCATAGAGATGGTTCTTACATGAGTGGGTCATGAAATAAGACCAGTTATTCCCATGGAAAGAGCTGTGCTCTTTAACATTTTCATTACATGGTTGCTCAATATAGTATTCAATATTTTTATATATTAATTAAACTTTATTAGTCTTGTCTCCCTTGAAATTAAATTATGTAGACAGGTACACCTTTTTAAACATACCTTCCTTTGTACAATAAGAATATTATGTCTGTAGTGTCAAAATAATTTCTGATGTATATCACTGATGCCAAGAAGTGAATTTCACTTGATTTCTCCTGAATGGCTTTTAAATGGAGTAGCTTTTAATTAATCTCCTTTTTACTCGTATTTTTCCTACTTTAAAACTCCCATTTACTTTAAATAATGTGTTGCAGGCCATCAACTTTTATGCTTTTGTTTGTTTAAGAGTTTGAATAAATTTAATTACTGAATGCTTTCCCCAGAATTTTTTGTGGATGTTTTCTAATTTCCCTGGTTTTTCTTCATAGATCATATTGAAGGAAACTTTTTCTAGGACATAAGTGATATTGTCACATGTTCCTCCATAGGATTTACACATAGCATGTTATTCTCAGAAAGAAAAAAAATACATTATCAATATTAATTAATGTTAATGTGCACACATTCTATTTCTCCTTAGAAAAAAGTAACATTTTCAATATTAATTAATGTGAATGCATTTATTTTCTCAAAGTTGGTTTAAGTATGATCTTCATGAAATTGTTTTTCTCTTCCCAATTAAGTACATTGTCCAAATTTTAATCAACTGAACTTCTATATACAATAAGAAAGGGCACAGTATAAGATGACAAATATGTATCTCCATTAGTTTTGATTCTTTTTTAAATTTATTTTTCCATTTACAGAAAATAGATGCTTTTCTCATGCAATACAAGTTTCTCTCCCTCTACTACTTCTCTCTCCTCCCCACCTTGCCTCCCCTCCAGATCCATTCTCTTTCTATCTCCCATTAGAAAGGAGCATGCTTCTAGGAGATAACAGCCAAACATGACCAAATAAAATATAATAAGTTGAAGCAAAAAACTATCAAGTGTCCATTGTCTGAAAATTAATATAGAAAATAGGTACATGTAGCACAAATTCAAATTGTCTTAGTAATAAAAACCTGTTGTCGGATATCGAAGGTGAAAGCTGAAAGGTCAGAGAAGCAGAGAAGTCACTGTCACCTCTTACCTCTATCACTTCTCAGACCAAGCAGGACCAGGATCCTGTCAGTGCCTACCTTATGTTTCTCTCTCTACCTAGCCATACCATTTCCTGTATTCTGTCTGCACAGTCCTCCAGACCTCTATGGTTAACTAATGGCTAGCTCCACCGTCTGATCTTTAAGCAAGCTTTATTTGTTAGAGCACAAACAAAACATCACATTTCCCACTTTTTGTCTAAAATAAAAAAGGTGATAACTAATATAAGAAAAGCTACATACAATGAGTACAATACCTTTATGCAAACATATATGGGCAATAATTACATTAACAATGTCTAGTCCATTAGCATTTGACAAATTCAGAGAAAATACTCCATTATGTATCCTATCTTGATGAATCCAAAGTGTTGTACATAATTTACTTTCTATCCTAACTTGCATTACCAATCCAAAACTATCTTTTTATGTCTCTCAACCTTATACACTTTACACATTTTTTGTGAGTTTCTTTTTTGAATCTGTTAACAGTGAAAACTATAACTATCCTATCTAGTCTTCAACTCCATCAGAGATCCAAGAAAGAAATAATATTAACTAAGTAAGCAGGAAGTGCAAAGGAAGCAACTTCCAAAACATGTGAGAATGACAGAAACTGCTGACTGTCTGGATAGTCACCCAAGATTCCTCTGTAATATTGGGGCATCCATTTTTGGCCTACAGGGCCAAAAGGTCTGTATATACCTAACAGATTTATCTGTGAAACAGAATTTTCCAAGGACTGTCCCACCTTGTCTTGGCAAGGTGTAGCAGTGACTTTCTTTTCTGTCCTGCTTGTCCAATTTGGACAGCATACTGTCAACAGTCAAGGTAAGGTCACTTTCTTGCCCATTGGCTAACTTTTGCCACAAAGGAAATAAACTCCATATGGAGTTTCTTCAATGCTCATCATCTTCTCTAAATAGACTGGTGTAGCCAGGAGTGGACATGTCTCATTACACACACATATACACACACACACACACACACACACACACAAAAAAAAAAAGCCGGGCGTTGGTGGCGCACGCCTTTAATCCCAGCACTCGGGAGGCAGAGGCAGGAGGATCTCTGTGAGTTCGAGGCCAGCCTGGGCCACCAAGTGAGCTCCAGGAAAGGCGCAAAGCTACACAGAGAAACCCTCTCGAAAAACCAAAAACAAACAAACAAACAAACAAACAAACAAAAATCTTATGTTATTCAAACATCTTAAATGTCATATTCTGTAGATCTCTGAACTGTTTGAAGGCCATCTGTCTATTTAAAATCTATCTCTGTTTGACCTTGAAAGCATACCTAACATGACTACAAGGTTGATAGTAATAGGTGACTACTAGCTTGCATTTCTTTATTGTCTTAAATAGTTTATAATAGCTTTCAAGGACTAGAAAATTACATTACATCGTTAAATGAGCTATATAGGTACAATATCTTGAACAAGAGTAAAAATGTATGTACACTATGTTCTAACCAAAATAGCCTTAAATTTTTATCAATATATAAAAATTTATATCAACGTAAAATATTTAAACCCAGTAGTTGCTTTTGTGGTTTAAAAGTAGATTTGATAATCTATCTTTGTATCCTGTCATTTCTATAACATAAAACAGTATAACAAAAAATTTGCATCAATATACAAAAGTTCAAATCAATGTTAAATATTTAAAATTAGTAGTTGCTTTTATAAAGTAGACTCAATAATCTACCTTTTATCCTATTTTTATATCCCCCTTTTTTCTTTTTAGAATAAGATCCCTAAATCTAATCTCATTTGCTCAGCTTTTTTCCTGACCATTACTGATAAAAACTTGTAAACACACTCCCAAATGGTGACAAATATTCATAAGCCCACCGAATGACTAAAAACCAACCACCCCACCTCTTCAAAATGTGGGTGTTGTGTTCTTAGAATTATTTCTGGCTGTTTAGGGGTTACAGCATCTTTAGGGGACCCTGAAAAATTTTTAAGATAATTGTCAAGTCCTAGGACAGCTATCTATACCATTTGTTGTCCAGTCTTTGTGTAATGGGAAAGTCCAGGGCTTGTCTCAAGTCCTGTCTAGAATAATCTGTGAGGCTGAACCATCTCAGCCAACCACCTTGAAATTTTTCTGAGCAGTTTGTAGTCCATAGTTCATCTTTATGTGGTGCTTGACATCTTAGCAGCATTACCAAAGTCCAGGTGGAATAGTCATCATCTTTTTGGAGACTTTAGAGGTTGGTTAGTTCAGATTATTCCCTTTCTTGGTAATTTTTTCCAGGTAGTTCTCCCTTCTTTGAATGCTTATTTATCCAAATGTGTTTAAATTCCTCAAGGTAGATGTTTTTATTTTCCTAGAGAGACAAAAACAAAACACTCCCTAACCAACTTAACTTTGCTGAGTTTCCCTTTCGACACATTACTTTTCATCAAGTGAAAAATATTTCTTAGTATTATAAGTTAGTTTAGATTGAATGGTCACACTGGTTGATGAACTATCACCTCTTCTAATCAAGAGGTCTTTCTTGTTCATAACTAATCTTTATCAGTTTTGATTTGTGGTTTCTCCTGAAAATTTTGTTTTACATTTTAAAGCTGTTCTACCATCCAGAGCACTATTCTTTTTTACAATATTCTCTAAGTTGCTCTGGGAAAAAGTTTCCTCTATGGTGACAGGGAATGACTAAATCAGATCTGACATGGGGGCTTGAGAGAGGCCCCTACAGGCATTTCCTGATGCTGAAGGGATACCCTGTTTGTCCTTTGTTGAACCACATTCATTGGTCCAATATCAGTCTTTGCAACACATTCTGCATAATCCAGGAGGAAGGATCCTTTTGTTTGGATAATTCCTGGAAAAAATAAAACAAAAAAAAATACAAAAAAAGACATTGTTTCTAAGAATGCCCTGTCTACAATCCCTTTTTAGGTGACCTTCTTTGCAACAATTAAGACACCTGACATTTTAATTTTTCTTCAGTCCTCTGGAAATCAACTCTCCTATCCAGGCATCAGCATGGTTATGAGATTCAATAGTGACTATCACTAAGATCCCTTCCTTTATGGGTGCTGACCTTGACTTTAAAGGACTAATTACCCTTGTGCACTCTGAATTAGCATTTTCAAAAGCCAATGATTCAATTATTGTTTGTCTAGCTTCTGAATTTGGTATCATTCTATTTACAGCTGAAGTCAATCTATAAAAACAAAACAAAACAAAAACAAAAACAGGGAAGGTTTCTCTTGGGCCCTGTATAACTTTAGTAAATGACTCAGTTCTCTTTTCTTACTTCTTCAGTTCTGTCCCAAGCATTGAAAGCTGCTACATGGCATAAAGCTATGGTGTTGTCATCATATAGAGACTGTCTTTGTACATCAGCATAACTGCCCCCTCCAAGAAGTTGGTCTTGTGAGATTTTAATACCTCTAGCCCTGCTTTGTTGTTCAACGATCCTTGCCTAATCTTTCTACCAGGTCCTCCACTGTACCTGAGGACCAGGCTCCAATATTGCTGTAGCCAAGTCTTTCCAGTCTTGTGGGACAATTCTGTTACTAGTTGAACATGATTTAACATCTGCTTCACAAAATGTTAATGCAGATCATCTGAGACTATCAGGTCCTTAAATCTCCTTAAATCTAACATTTCCACAGGAATCCAGTCAGCTCTTACACAGCTTTGGGGATATCTGTCATTTGGTACTTTCTGTGAGGTGACTGGATAAATTAAGGTTGGTTGTTTGAAAACCTTAGGCTGTTCCTGCTTAATTTTATAATGTAATGGTAAGATTGGTTCTCCTTCAAATCCCTCTGTCTGCATCTGAATCTCTATGGTACATTTTAATAAGTTTTTCTAAGGCCTGTATCTTGGCAGTCACAGCAACCAAATTTTTTAGAGATATAACAAGTATTATCAAACTAACAATAAAGATTATCAAAATGATAATTAACATTATGTCAATCCCAGTTAAGTTGATTATCCCTTCATTTAATTGTTCCATTTTTAAACCATGCCTTGTGTGATCATACAGAGACCTAATTCTCTCCATTATAATAATGTTTCCCATTTTTTTAACATGGGGAAATAACTCTTTTTTTTGAACTAATTCCCCCTTTAAGAATCTTCAGTTGTCTCACCAAGTCTGCTGACAATGACAAGGATGAAGCAGACTGCTGCTGAATAGAGCAGGAAAAGCCTGAGTGGGTATCAAGGCAACTAACTACCTAGCACAGCAGTGGCCCAAGGAGGGGGTCCAGGGAAAGCCCATAACCCAACTGGAGAGAAGAAGCCAAGGAGCCAGTTGTCTGCAAAAGCAGCTAACTCCAGCAGTGATTGGAGCCCAAGCTTCTGTCGAGTTTGCTGCGGAGAGGTTCCAAACTCACTCACAGGCTTGGGGTAAAAAGAAAGAAAAACCTAGGGCTGTGACTCCTGTGGCAGCCCCTGCATGCAGCTCTGTCATGTGCTAGTGGCTGCAAAGCCACAGGCAATGAACTTTTTTGTTAATTCATGCCCCAAAAGTTGGATGCCAGATTATGCACCACCCTAATTAGTCTTAATAAATCAAAACCTGGAGTCAGATACCGAGGGTGAAAGCTGAAAGATCAGAGAAGCACAGCTGCCACTGTCTCCTCTTACCTCCAGAACTCCTCAGACACATAAGGGCTGAGCTCACCCTTGCCCACCTTATATGCCTCTCTCCATTCAATCCTATCACTTCCTGTCTCCTGTCCGTACAGACCTCCAGACCTCTATGGTTAACCAATGCCTAGTGCCACCCTCTGATCTTCAGGTAAGCTTTATTTGTTAGACCACAAACAAAATGTCATCACAGCTACATATGCAAAATTGAACACTGCCCTACTATAAATGAAATCCTACTGTTTTCAACAATGAGAACTGATGATTTTTCTGTCAAATACAATGAGCAAACACAGGAATATACACACTTCATGATATTATAGAACTAAAAACAATCAGGAGATCTTGCAGAAGTTTAAATGACAACAGTTATTACAAAAACCTGGGAAAATTAGGGATAATTGATATAGGTTTAACTAAAGCAAGTTTGTTACAGTTACATAAAATTAAGAAACTTTGATAGGCTTGCACTGAATACTAGTTTTAAATAACAAATTTTTGTACATTTCAAAAAGCTAGAAGAAAGAATTTTGAATATTTTATCATGGATGTTTGGAGAAACATGTCTTTAGTATTAATATTTTGTATATACATATATATGAATAGTATATTGCATAGCATATCATTAATAGGAAATATTAATCTTTCATATATACTGAAAAAAACTGTTAGCAATTTTTGTAGGTCAGTTGTGGTGGCATACTTATTTAATCCAAGCACATAAGTTATCATTTCCCTGAATTCCAAGTTAACCAGTTCTCCAGTACAAGACTGTTTCAAAACAATAACAACAAAATAAAAACCAACAAAACTATTATTTTTATTCTTTAGAATAATATTTATCTAGTAAGAATTAACAGGATTAAAATCCCTGAAAGAGAATTCACAATAATGATAATATGTCTCTGAAAAGACACAAATAGCTGAAGGAAATAATGAAGGTAATGCATGGTATGAAAGAAGGAATAAATAAATGAGAAATATTGTAGAAAATTCAGTCTTCAATGGATTACATAAAAAGTAGGTAAAATAAAATGCACCATAAAAGCACAGACTGTCTGATCCTGAAGACAATGCAGAGGAACTGGTACATATCCAATAGTATCAAAGATAAGATAATAAGTTACCAAGGCAGATTCTATGATAAGGATGATTTTCTAGAAAGACTAGCTTCAAGTATAAAAAACATAGGGGAAGGAGAATCTTTTTTTAATGGCACACAAAATATATAAAAAAGATTTCTAACAGAATTTTCAAGACTTAGGAAAAGAGATGCCAACTCAGATACCAGAGAGATTGAGGACACCAAAGTAACACAGCCAGATTTATAACTAAAATGCTCAATAAACAAAAGAAGCATATTAAGTGCATAGATAAATACCAGATCACATAAGCCCATCAGAATAATATCATGTTGCTCAACTAAAATTTGAATAGCCAGAAAGAGTTAGAATAGTGTATTTCAAGTTTTAAATAAAAGCTGACAACCCAGAACGCTATACCCAGCAAAGTTGCTTGTGATAATTGAAGTAAAAAGTAAGATTTTACATGCTAAAAACAGACAAAAAGTTAAGAACACTAACAAATCACTATAGAAATAATTGAATGAGTCTTACAAATTGAAGAGAAAAATAAATCCGCTAATGAGGCAGGCCATAGGTAAGAATAAAGTAACCCAGAGAAATCAACTGATTTACTATATACTGAAAGATCCCCAGGGAATAAATCTAAACATGGATGTAACATGTTAATGAAACTTTAATAAACTAAGAAAAAAATTGATGAAGACATCAAATATGAAATAATCCCATCTCCTGATTTGGAATAACTAATGTTGTAAAACGTCTATCTTGTTGACAGTAATCTAATGATTCAGTGAAGTCTCAATAAAAATTCCAGTGAATGAAGTAGCTCAACATAGACCTGACACTCTAAAATTTCTGGAGAAAAAAGTATGGATCACACTTCAAGGTAAAAACATAGGTAAGAACTGTCTGAATAATTCTCTAGTCACTTAAGATGTAAAGTCAATAATCAGGAAAATACATTTCGTGTAATCACAAATATGTTGTGCAGTAAGAAAACTGTGAATCAAATGAAGAAATACCATACTAAAGAGGATAAAACCTTTACCAGTTATAAATCTGACAGTGGATCAGTATCTAGAACACAAAAAGGCTACAAAAGGATGAACACCAAGAAAAATATACCCAATTATAAAATAGCCATGGAACGGGACAGGGAGGTTTCAAAAGAAGAAATGCAAATGGCTAAAGAACATTGGAAAAAGTGTTCAACATCACTAACCTTCAGGGGAATACAAACTTTAACTACTTTGATATTCCATCTCAGCCACGTCAGAATAACAACCATCAAGAAAACAAACTATAACAAATGAGGGTGAAGTTATAGGGTGAAAGAAAGGTTTATCCTCTTTCGCTAGTGGTGTGCCAACCACTATGGAAGTCAGAGTGGAAATTTTTCAAAACCAAAAATAGACATACCATATTATCAGGTTACACTTCTTGTGGACATATATCCAAATGACTTATATCCTTCCACAGAGGGACTTGAGCTCCCTTGGTCATTGTTGTTCTGTTCATAACAGCTAGGAAATAGAATCACCCTGCATGTCCACAAACTGATGACTAGACGATGATGATATTGCACCAATACACAACTGAACTTTATTCAGCTGTGAGGAAAAATTCAATTGCCATTCTTCTTGGATACACACTATAACTAGATGGTAAGACTCTATTCCTAAAGACACGACAAACTCTGGATGCAGGACATAAAGAAATAATGCTGGAACTGACAAAATACAACTTCCCTGCTTCCTGGCATGACAGCGCCAGAAGGTAGAATGTGGCTGCAGGGGAAGAAAGAGCATTGATCCTGCATCGGAAACCGGCCTAGTATGCCATAATACTACATCCCGAGAAGATGTACTCACTGGTGCAGTAATGGCAAAACAGTCTGGGCCGTATCCAACTGCTCTTCCTTTAGGTTTGCAGCATGCACTCTAGGAAGGAATTCAGTTCTGGCACTGTGAACCTGGTCAAAAGCCCATGTCTCTGTAGGAACAGGTTCCCAAGAGGAATCAAGTGGTTTTGTTGTTGTTGTTCACTTTTTTAAAATGATGTTAAGCTATAAAACCATTTTTGTATACTTATGGTTATGTCTTTAATGCTAATCTCAATTTTGTTCAGAGATTAACTTATCTTGTCAACATGAGGAAAATTAGTCTTTTTTTTTTTTTTTTTTTTTTTTTTTTGGTCAAAGTGTAATACTTATTTTTCCTTCATTTCTTTTTTCACAGAATATAATTTGATCATGTTTGTTCCTGTGCATCCACTTCTCTCAGAAGCTCCTCACCTTCATACCCACTTCACCGTAAGTAGAACTTCCATATCAATCCCCACCTCTAAAACTCAGAGAATATTGAGGATGAAGGGTAGAAGAATGTAATAGCTAGAGGCTGGGGAGGAGTGCTGTGAAATTTTATCCTTGGGAGTTCACATGACCACTGTACTCATGAATTCACATTAGCTGTGATTATCTACACAAGATTAAGTCAATAAGGTCAATCAACTATCCAAACTGCAGCACTAATTAGACTTAGTGGATTAGAAACAACAAGAGAAGATGAGTTTTGAAAGGAGGTTGTTAGGTGGGGTTGGGTGGAGTGAAACACACACACACACACACACACACACACACACACACACACACACACATATATATGATGAATTGTTTGCATTATGAAGTTGATATTGTCAAAATTAACAAAAGGTATTCTGTTTAAAAAACAAATTTATTATCACCTTTTTTTCAAAAGAATCAAACAGTATTCTTCTGAATTGTTTTCCTTTTTGAATATAAATATTGATTAAGAGGATACTACAATATTGCTAAGGTCATAATAAAGCTTTCCAAATGCTTAATCAGCATTTGGAGCTGAGCATTCATTAATGGTCACATCATGGTCTGGTGTTATTTAATGATGAGTCATCCATTTATCACTTGCCAAAAGCAGAGGCTTACAAGGAAGAAGAAAGTTGCTTGAGAGACCAAAACAATTGCTTCTATGAGAATTTTGAGACAAAAATAGGTGACTGGAAAAAGGAAAAGGAAAGAAAGGGAAAAAGCGAATCATTAACTTCTGCAGATCATTGATTTGAAGGATAGATGATAGTGCTCTTTAAGGACTGACTTGTAGGTATAAAGATTTAGCTGATTGGAATCAATCTTTACATAGCTTTCTATTTATTCCCCTTCAGTTCCACTGCAGGGAAAGGGTTAAGATCTGCATAGTGCTTTACATTTAATTCAGTATGCATTTCCTTCATTTGCAAACTTCAGGTGCCACCAGAATGCAAAGCAATCCCCAAAGGAAAAAAAATGAATTGGAGATATTTTGAATAAATCTAATGTTTGTTGTACTATCTCTAGTGCCTTTTGCCCCATGGTCCCCTATTTATTTTCTTTATTTAAAAAAAAAAAAAAAACAGATTCAGGATCAAGAAAAAGTACAAAGGAAAACATGTTTTGTCATGCTGAAATAATTTCCTATCTAAAAAAATATATAATGTAAGCTTCAAATGAAGAATGAGCCTCATAAAGAGGCTCAGATGGAGTCTGATTTACCCTGATGAATTTTTAATACCTTGTTATGAGGCTTGCAAGGAAGGCAGAGGCTTTCTGCAGAGACTGATAAAGCTACAGGACAGAAGGTAAATGCCAAGTCCAAGGTAATGAAGGATAATTAGTTTCTGAATCTTCACCTTACTGTTTTCTGATACTCTAATAGAATCCAAGACAGGTGAAGACAGAAATACAGATGGCAATAGAAAAAAAAATCATTCCCTGTGTTGGTAAATTTCAGTTTCCAATTGTTGGCTGAGTTATGTGCTGAAGTTTTCATCCATCTATGATATTTAAAGAAAATGTCTGTCTGAATAAGTCACTGGGTGAAATAAGCCAAGGTGAAACCGATGTCCTGAAAGGAAACAAATTAAAATGTGGACAGAGAAAATAGATGCTTGTACGCAGGAAGAGAAAATGCTATGACCATACAGAAGTCAAGTGACTTCATGTGAGGAAGCAGAGGCTATAGAGGAAGTCAGGTCTAATGATAAAATGACATTGGTCACTCTCCTGTGGGGGAAATACCCAAATGTTTATTGATAAGCCACATAGTCTCTGGTATTTTTTATGGCATATTTTGCAAGCTAGCTAAGACATTCATAGATTCCTTAGGAGGATTTCATCATTTAGGAATTTTTTTTTAACCTAAAAATTATCATGGACCGGTTACGTGGTGTAGTTAGAAATCTGTCCTTGTGAGCAAACACAGAACAAAACAATAAAATGTCTTCACTATTGAGTCACAAATAAGTATTTTAAGATACATAAGTATTTCAAAGCACCTTTTCTTAACATTATACTGCAACACTACATCACAAATTACAACGGTATTTTAAACATCTTAGCATGTAGGCTGTAACACTACAGGAACAATTTTGTTGTATAATTAGGACAGTATTACTATTTTAATGTAATGTCTAAAATTACAGGCTTTTTCAGCAACAAAAAAAATGTTATAATGAAAGACTATTGCTTACCAGAACAGTATAAATAATTTTTACTGTTAATAATATTGTAACATTATAGATAATAATTTAGTAGCATGAATAATAGTTTATATAACATCAACATATTAAAAGTATTTTTAAAAATGTAATTCTTATTTTTTTCTTTTACCAATTCTGGTAATAAATCTTTATGTTGTGTTTTAAATTTTCATGATTTTGCAGCTGTCATAGACAATGGATAAGAAAATAGTGTGGGAAACCTACAAAAAATTGTAATGAAATCATTAACATAGTTTAAAACCATAGTTTAATATTTTTAACTTATGGAATGTGTAACTGTTTACCCATGCAATTTCAGATGTAAATTAAACAGCTCTGTTTCTAAAGGAAAACACATAGATTGATGGAGAACATTTTAATTCTAATTTTGTATAAGATGTCATAACCTCCATCAGAATTAGAACATCTAAAAAATATTTACAAAACAGATAAAAATACAACACATTTGTTCTGAAAAGTTAGATAACTCCCTAATAAGCCAGAGATTTGGGCAGTAATTTGAGAGAGGGGGAACTGTCTAAGTAATGAGCTGATGTTCTGCCAACTTCTTTCTCTTTGGTTATTTTCCACACAGTGGCACACAAAAGATTAGAGACAGAAAAGATAGAACCATGCACTGTTTCATTTCACAGTCCTGCAAAGTTCAATCATAAAACTGAAGACCAGATCTGATGAAGCTACCAGAACTGAAGTGACCACAATATAGAGAGATGCAGATAAGGAAGGATATAGGTGAATTCGGCACAAACCATAGGGATGATGTAAGCTGTTCTCATCAAAAAAGTTTAGAACCTGGGTGGTGGTGGCGCACGCCTTTAATGCCAACACTTGGGAGGCAGAGGCAGGTGGATCTCTGTGTGTTTGAGGCCAACCTGGGCTACAGAGTGAGTTCTAGGAAAGGCACAAAGCTACACAGAGAAACCCTGCCTCAAAAACCAAAACCAAACAAACAAAAGCTAAGAATGGAAAATGCCATAATTTGACATCTGCAAGAACTAAGTTGAAATGATAAATACCCATTTCGAAGCAATAAATTAATCCAATGTATAAATGTTATCACTTCTTAGAAACATTTTCCCCTTACATATCAATTTTAAAATTCTGTTTATAAAACCAACTACTTGGGAATTTATGATTTTACATTTTAATGTAATGTATACATGTGTTTTTATGTTGTAATAGTATGTTAAGCTTACATTTAATGTTTAGTTATTTTTATAAGAAAAACAAAGGCACATTGCAATATGCTCGTGCTTGTATATCATCTTATGAATATTCTTGTGACTGTCATTATCAATTTCAATAGGTTTAGGATTAGATCTGAAGTAATTGACTCAAATATTAGATGGAAAAGTAGCAATACATGAAGGTAACATGTGGCCATATGTAAAGGAAAAGTACATACTAGAGGTTCTTGACATGTAGTAATCAAACCATGTATGAAACACAAAGGAATGGGGAAACATTGCAGCTGTTTAACACTGAACCAAGTGGTAAGGTGGATGCAGAACCGTCATGAGAACATGGATGCCAAACAACGCCAACACATCATTTGTTTGTTTTAACAATATAGAATGCAAAAATTTTATAAAGCCCGACTGAATTTGATAGAAAAATCATCTGATGGAGAACTAAGTTTCTTCTTGAAACTGAAGCCAATATAATTTTTACAGATCTATGGGAGGATTATTTTACATGCTTTATCTCGTGACATTTTTATCACTAAAATATTTGAAATAGTGTCATTTTAGTGGGTAGTTCAAAGAAATAGATTCAAATGACTAACATGGGTGCTCTCAACTTTCTCTTTATTAATCACAGTAATGAATCTCCAAATGATAACCTAAATCACAAAGGTATCAGAGATATTGGTAGGAAAATCCACTTTATTCACACTACTTCATGTGTAGACTAGTAGATTTTCTCCAGTAATTACCCAGTATTACAAAAAAAAAAAAAAATCTTTTTTCTTTGCTCTTAATTTTTTTTTTTTATTTTATTTTGAGGAGGAGAGGTTGCAAGGGCAGAGGGCAGACAGAAAGGAATGGGGAGATGATTGTGATTGAGATGCCTGATATAAAAGCCACAAAGTATAAATTAAAAGTTAAAAGAAGAGCAAGGAGTCTAATTATTTTTGTTATTCTGTTTTGTTCTATTTCCAAACAGGATTCCTCTGGTTAGCTCTTGCAGTCCCAGAACTTACTCTGTAGACTAGACTGGCCTCAAACTCACAGAGATCCACCTGAGTCTCCTTCCTGAGCACTGGGGTTAGTGTACACCACCAAGCCAAATTCTTAGTTTATCCTGTGGCCTTGAAACTTAGCTTAGAAAAGTAGCCTGTTACTATTCAAATAGTATAAAGTAGTGCTCAAGAAATGAGACATTGTTTCAGGTTATTCTAATTTTTCTCAAATGTGTTCTATATCCTTTGGGAGTTTATCACTATTGTCAAAGGGAAATAAATAAAACATTTTACAAGTGATATAAATTGATAGTTGATTTTAAACACATTCTTGGAAGAGCTGCATATCTTTTCTCTCTTTTTTTTGTGGTTGTTTTTGTTTTTCGAGACAGGGTTTCTCTGTGTAACTTTGTGCCTTTCCTGGATCTCGCTCTGTAGACCAGGCTGGCCTCGAACTCACAAAGATCCACCTGCCTCTGCCTCCTAAGTGCTGGGATTAAAGGTGTGTGCCACCACCGCCCGGCTCATATCTTTTTTCTTAGATAATCTGTGCTCAGTTTATATTTACTATATACTAGACTTTGAAATGTGTGTAAAAGTTGTTAATCAAATGAATATATTACTTTTGTATTTTTCCTTTGTTTGGAATGTGGAGCTGCTGTTTAACCTAAAGGCATAGTCCATTAATTACTCCATTTTTATTTTATAACTGTTTACTTGCCTTTGTCCACAGGATGTATTTATATATCCTGAATTATTATTGTAATTACTCATATATTACCCAGCTTATCTTTTTGCAAGCATCCCCTGGCCCTGGATAGTTCATTTGCATAGTAGGTGCATTTTCCCCTTCCCTTTTGCTCTAAATGGGGACAAATAGGACCTATTATCACAAAATAGAAAAATCATTTCCATGCTTCTACACTAAATCCTACCCTGTTGAACATCTTAGCAATTGCTTACTCTCTGTAGAAGTGTGATTGATTTATCACAATAACTTGAAAAAAATCTTGTTCTATGTTTGGTACTATGATTTGTTTATGAACTTTATCCTAGAAAATAAGTAAAGAAAAGAAATGAGAGAGGATAAAGAAGGGAAGCTAGAATGAAATAAAAGAGAAAGGTGGACATAGAAAAAAGAATTTTTAACCAGTATGTTGTGTGTGTGTGTGCACGCATTCATGATTTTTTTTATAAAAAAGACATCTGTTTAGTTACATCAATTCTGTATTCTATTATTTTGTGAATGATAAGTTTTAGACATGTTAATTTAAATAGGTTCACCCAAGGATGACACCAGAAATGCTAAGAGTGTATGTAGGAAGTCCCAGAGGGCTTTAATCCTACACAAAGGCAACTAAGGAATATTGAGATCAGAAGAAATAGTCATTTTTCCCAGGAAAAGCACTCTAATTGGTTATCCAGTATCAAATTGTGAGCCCTTAAAACATACAAACAAGTACTATATAAAAACTGAACAGATTACATTTAGGCATGCATAGGCATATACATATATGCATATAATAATGTGAGACCAAAATGAGCCATCTTAGAAATAAGACCAAAATGCTTTCACCCCAAAAACTAAGGCCTAAGACTGCTCCTTTTAGCTACAGGTTATAAGTTACTGGAACAGGCCAGAAGTTACTGAAACCAGTCAGTTCAGATTCCAGAAACCAGGAACCAGGAAGTGTAAAAGTACAGGGTCACAAGGTAGTCAGGAGGTAAGGACTGCCGGACGGCCAGACTGTGGAATGTCCACTCCCTGGCCCCCTAGGTAACTGTTTAACATAGAATGTCCCAACCCTAGTTTCCATAGTGACTGTAATCACCAGATGCCCCCATCTGGGGGCAGCCAATGAGAAATGGTGGTGGGCAACCACTCCCTTAGAAGTAAGATTAAGCCATGCTTTCTAGAAAGCCCCTAGAAGCGAGCCAATCAGAATTGTACCTGTGCTAGCACCCCTAAATGATGTAACCTTGTGATTTTTCCCTTTAAAAACTGAGCTTGCAGACAGGTGGGCACTTCCTCCAGCCTCCACTGCGTTGGATGTATTGGACGAAGTCCCTGCCTAGGCTTGTATTGCTTTTGGATATCCACAATTAAACCTTGCTTTTGCATTCTGGCATGCTCGTCTTTGGTGGTCTCTCTGGGGGTCACGATCTGGGCACAACAATAACAGTGTTTAGAAATAGGCCACATATTTGAAAGAGCAACGAGAGGTACATAGGAAGGTTTTTAAAGAGGAAAGGGAGGGAAGAAATGCAACTCTATTACAATCTCAGAAAAATAATTTACAATCAAAATAATTAATGAACTTTTAAGTTTATATATGATCCAACTGTTGAAAAAGTAGTGGAAAAATGAATACTTCAAATTCCAAGAACTCATTTTATTCTGTTAAGTAAATCACTACTTTTTCCAGTGTATACCTAATTATAAAATATCTTATTATATTCCAAATAAATAAGGTAGATATAACAAGAACAAAACTGAGGATGGTACTCTAAAGCAAACAAGATATACTCGTGTTCTTTAAAAACAAAATAGATAAAATATAGTCTTTGTTTATTTTTGAGGTTATAATTTAATTATGATATTTCACATGTAGACAGAGTCTGAACTGGATTTGCTGTAGGGGCCTTATGCAGGAGTTTCCTGAGGACAGAGGCAAAGTATTACCTTGTCTGTCCCTTGTTGATCTACGTTCCTTGGTCCAACATTTACCCTTAGCACACCTTTTGCATACTCCAGAAGGAAGGGGCATTCTGTTGCCATTGTTCCTGGAATAAACATTCTTTCTAGGAACACCCTGTTTACACTCCCTTTTCAAATGACCTTGCTTTCCACACCCAAAACATCTGACAACCCTTAAACCTTTTGAAATTGCTTCTCCTATCCACATATCATCATATCCATGAGAATCAACATTAATTGTGTCCCTGATCCAGTCCTCCAAGAGTGCAGATCTTGCCTTTAACGGCCTGATTATTCTTTTGCATGCTGCATTCGAGTTCTCAAAAGCCAAAGATTCAATTATTATCTGTCTAGCTTCTGAATCCAGGACCATTCTAATTACTGCTGAAGACAGCCTTTGTAAGAAATTCGTGAAGGATTCATTCGGGCCCTGTATAACTTTCATGAATGACTCAATTTTCTTTCCTGCTTCCTCAATTCTGTCCCATGCATTAATGACTGCCATGCATCATAGAATTAAGGTTTGATTATCATATAAACATTGTCTTGAAATGACCATCCAAACACAAGCTGAACAAGGGTAACACTAATGAACATACCAAATGGAGTTGGATAATCTTGCTTGGACTAAACTCTACACAAAGAACTATAGCTGAATCAAGCTGGGGGCAGGAGAGGTGATCCTCCCTAGGGAAGATGCAATATAGCTGTTAGACATGCAAAACAAGGGGTGAAGTTGAACTTCCTTTTCTGGATCATTTCTATCAGTCCCACAACTCCACCCAATAAAATGTTTCTGCCAACAACTTTCCTTCCAAATCTCTCTATAGGTTATCAAAGATCTTAAAACTTTGGCCAACAGCAATAAGACCAGAAGTACACCCGGCATAATCTTTTCTGTAAGTTCTCTAAAAATCTAAAATACAGCACAACTATCAACCATGAATAAATGCATAGTGGCTGAGAGACATATGGTAAGCTGGATTGTAGGAGGAATGCAAAGAACCTACATAGGAACTACTGGGCAGGAATTTAACCTACCAAAGCTCTATTACTTGAACGAAGTGTGAACCACTGATGATCATATACTAAAGTAGATGGGGAAGATCTCAGAGGAGTTGGGAGAGGAGAACTGTAATCAGAATACTGTGGTGATATTGTGTTCCCCAATATATTGTGTACCCTAATAAATTTATCTGGAGTCAGAGAACAGAACAGCCACTAGATAGACATAGAGGCCAGAAAATGGTAGCACATGCCTTTAATCCTAGCATTCCAGAGGCAGAGATCCACCTGGATCTTTGTGAGTTTAAAGCCACACTGGAGACAACCAGGCATGGCAACATGAGCCTTTAATTCCAGGAAGTGATGTCAGAAAGCAGAAAGGTATATAAAGCATGGAAACCAGGAACTAGAGCTGGTTAAGCTTTGAGGCTTTTGAGCAACAGTTCAGCTGAGACCTATATTCAGATGAGGACAAAGAGGCTTCCAGTCAGAGGAAACAGGATCAGCTGAGGAATTGATGAGGTGAGGAAGCTGTGGCTTGTTCTGCTTCTCTGATCTTCTGGCATTCACCCCAATACTTAGCTCCAGGTTTGTTTTTATTAATAAGAGCTTTTTAAGATTCCTGCTACAGAATATATTATATGAAACAAATCTATTTTTAACAAAAGAAAATCAATATAGGTGGATAAATATGAAATACCATAATAATTTATCTGACATAATTTTAATTTATTTTTATACATGAAGCCAAGGATTTGAACAAGCTATTACATCACTAAGTATAGAAAACTTCTGAAAATATTAAATATGTTTTCTTAATGTATTACTAGGTACAGAGGCACAACTCAGCAACTCTCAAATTTGGAAGAATGAGCTAGAATAATTGCACATTGAAATGATCCTAGTTCATACAATTATACAATTATATCACACATCAACACACACATGCATACATACACACACAAACAAACAAACAATTTTACTTTACTTAAGTGATCAGATGTTTTATTTTAAATTACAAAGTTGAATACAAAGCACACATTTATTCACACACACACACACACACACACACACACACACACACACACAATTTTACTTTACCTAGGTGATCAGATGCTTTATTGTAAATTACAAAGTTGAATACAAAGCACACAGTCCAAATAAAGAAGCTCTATCAGTAGAGACAGCTCCAGATCCTTGAAAGATGCTATTCAGGAAGAAAGCCAAGTTTGAATTTGCTGAGGTCCCTCTGTCAACAAACCCAAACCATAGGTTTAAAAAAGATTTGGCATGTCTGTTTTCTGTGTCAAAATTTCTTTAAAATGATAGAAAATATTATCTGCTAGGGTAGTTTTTTGTTTTTATTCAATTTCAAAGCCTTTATTTTTCCCTTAAAAGTATGAGAGAACAAGCTTTTCTAAAAAATATGCAATATTTAATTTTAACAGTTTTAAAATTATTATGGCCATGATTATTTAAGATTACATTATATGTTAAGGTTGCACCTTTAGAATTCTAAGAGATGATAAGGCCAAAGAAGTATACAAAAGAATATGTTTTTATTAATTCTATTTTTCATCATGGATAAAACACAATCTTAAAATTTCTGTGCAAGCAGATTAAATCCATAAATCTGAGTTTATCACACCACTTTGTATTAGGCAAGCAAGCAAGCAGTCCCTTTTCAATATCTGGACCAAATGGAAATGGTAAGCCTGAGAGTGTCCAAAGAGAGATTTCAAACAGCAGATTTACAATCTATAAATCAATGTAATTCTGTGAAAACAACTAAAAAACATAATCTCAACATTCACTACCTGAGAAACAAAAATAAAGTATGGGAGTACAATTTATACTACTTGATCAGAAACTGAAATTCACTGGACCCAGCAGTTGAAAAGAAAGGGCATGTCAAAACATAAAGGTAAATATTGTATACTGTATTGCACCAAAAGCTTATGCAAATAACATGGAAGTGAGCATGAAATATTTTAAATCTACTCTCCTTTCAACAGATTTTCTCTGAAAATTATTCATTCTTACCTCTAGATTCATGAATATGACAAATAATTTGGCTTGAATATTCTTAAAAGTATCAACTCACTACCTTCTTAGCAATTTGTTCAAAACTGAGCACCGCCATCATTCAAACAGTTAGAGACAAGCAAAGCCAATGTTCCCTATGGACCCCCAGCAACTGACAAAGAAACTTAAGTGTACAATCTTCTTGTTATTTAATTTCATGAAAAGAGCCTTTCTTCAAACTCACAGGGGGAAGTCTGACTTCAAATATTTCTGAACTGAGTCTATGAGGTTTGTTGTTTTCTTCAGCACAATTCTTGTTTCTATTTGAGTTCCATTTGCTTAAGACCTAATGCAGAACTTCAAACTTGATATGGGTCTATAATATACACAATATATGGCACACATTGAAAGACAAAAGAAATGTTTATGATTAAAATGAAGAAGGTATCAGTCATGGTGTTTCAGACGCATAGTGTAGTATTCAAGAGGCTGAGTTAGGAGACACTTAAGTTCCCAAACAGACTAAGCAACATAAAGCAACCATGCACCCAAATAAAATTTGGAATATAAGGCTGTCATAGATCTCCAAAGCATTGGTTTAGTATGTGTGTGTTTCTTTGAATCAATTCTGTGAACAACATGGGGAAATTAAGTAGAATGTGACAGTCTTCAGGATTTGGGCAACATTCGTTTTTCTTGACATCAATAATTGTTTGCTTCATTATAATTATATAAAAGTACACTTGTGTTTTACATATTTTAACTTACATATAATCTATATCATTACAACTGGGCACTAATCTACTTTACTTACTGTTAACCGAAGTATTTTTTAACATATACTAGATAGATGGTAGATAGGCTGATATTGTTAAACAACTTTATTAATTCAAATATTCTGAAAACAAATGCATTTATCTCTCTGGGTAATTCTTAACAATGTTTGTCCAAATTAAATATCAATCAGATGAAACTAAAAATAAGCAAAAATATAATTGGGATGGTGTAGAAGAAATCACTGTGTTAGAATACGTGTGGAGACCATATGACTATCATAAAATATTTTCTGATTGTACAGAAAAGGAGCACAGCATCATGATTTTGTCATTCAAATCAAAACATATTTAAAATAAAATATTATATAAAATATTCTATTCTTTTAAGATTTATGTGTTTTTATGTATATAGTACTCCGTCTGCATGTACATCTGCATGCCAGAAGAGGGCATCAAATCCCATTATAGATGGTGGTAGGCCCCATGAGGTTGGTGGGAATTGAACTTAGGACCTCTGGAAGAGCTGCCAATGCTCTTAACCCCTGATCCATTTCTCCAGCCCCATATTCTATTTTTTAATAATATAACATTTGAATGTGTCCCAGTTTTTTAAACCAGATGCTTATGTATTTAATTTTATCAATAATCAGTACAATTAAGAGTCTTGCTTAAGCTGTCTTGAAGGATTCATTTTATATTCATTTAAAGGATTTCTTGAACAAATTCATAGTTGTGCATTTTTATTTTGAGATGTCAGTATCTACAAAAGTAGTTATTTCCTGTATAACATATTCTAGGACATTTGTATTATATTAGCAACTGTTTCTTTAGAAATACTTAGAGTAGGCAATAAGCAGGCATTGCATAAACAGCCCACATAATGATCTTCAGTTTCAATCAACTTAAGCTCTATGCAGGTGCTTGGAGTTGGCCAATGGATACTTAAATTGCTTTTGATTTGATAGAAAGAAACACAAAGGTTCAAGAGCAGTTGGTATCTAACAGTTAACAAGTAACTGAAGTGAAAGTCTCAAAATAGAAGGACCCACAAGAGCAAGAACTGTCCTGTGACAACTGTAGAGCTGGCTTAAATGCTAGGCAGTAGAGCTGCAACAACAGACTAAATCCAAGAATTCATAACATTGACATTCAATGTATTCATAATTTCAGTAGTACTTTGACATTTTGCACATTTGTGGATTTCTCTAAGGAGTTCTGATATTGATTAAGTTGGCTAGATAGACTTTCTTTTAGCTTCTTTATGAGTTAGCGATTTAAAATCACAAGAAAGCAATTTCATTGCACAGTATTTCACTCTTAAAGTATTTTGTTTTATTGCTATGGGCATTTCTTTGTGTTTATTTTTTATGAACTTGAGAGTGTGTTCATCTTTAAAATGATGCTTCTATTAACAAAGTTAACAGTATATTATTCATTCACCAATCATGATTTAGTCATCAAACTAGAGGAAGTTCTTTCATATACATGTCAGGAAAAGGCTCATATAAAATATTCTGCTAGATATTTGAAAGTGGAAATGATAAAAAATGTAAATATCACTAGTTACTAGTTACTAGGCATAGATAAAATGTATCTCCTCCAGATCATTCAGAATGATAATCTTAATTTCACAACTACTAAAATAGAGTGTAAGAATTGAATCAAGAAATAGTTTCATGATTTCATTAATAGTTTAATGAATAATTGAAATCTCTTTGGTAGGAGAGAGTATTATGGTTTTCTTGCTTTGACAATCAAGAAAAAGATGAGAAATGAACCTCTGAGCCTGTCTCTAAGAGATTAACTTGGTTACTTTAACTGATATAAGAAGATCTAGCCTAAAACTGGGTGATGTTGAACTGTGGAAGAAGGAACAAGCAAATATGCATGACTTTATTACTCTTTTTTTTGGGGGGGGGGGTTCAAGACAGGGTTTCTCTGTGTAGCTTTGCACCTTTCCTGGAACTCGCTTTGGAGACCAGGCTGGCCTCGAACTCACAGAGATCTGCCTGCCTCTGCCTCCCGAGTGCTGGGATTAAAGGCATGCGCCACCACTGCCCGGCTGACTTTATTACTCTTTACTTTTTATTTCAGATATAATCTAACCAGGTGCTTAACTTTCTGCTTTCCTTTATTTCTCTGCCAAGATGAACTGCTAAGAGCTAAAATATTTTCTAGCATAAGTTGTTTGCTTTACATAGTTATTTATTCAGCTGATTTGTGGTACATGTTTTGTGGTAACAGTGTCCTTTTCAGCCCATCTACACTTATAATGATGATTACCTACATATAGATTCACTGAAGAAAAAAAAAAATCTATTTACCTGTTTATTCACTTGGGAAATAATTGAATGACAATCAAAGAATTAAGTAAGTGGCCTTGGTAAATCTACACTAATTCCTGGATTAGAGATGAATTTTCCTGATTCTTCATCTCCGCCTTCATTCATACTACAAGACCTTACAAACTTGCAGACTTACAGCAGTATTGCCATTAGTGGCAGATTGAAAGGTGGGAAATAAATCTTTTTAAAAGCAAGATTCCAAAAAATTGTGTTATCGTAAATACTTTATATAACTATTAATAAATTAAATATGCAAAATCCACTCTGTGATCAGCCTAAACCTTAGCTAACAAATGCACTTTAAACTCTGCCAGGAGGTACTACAATGCTGAAATTATGCCATTATCTAGATGGGTAATTTAAAAGTTGTTTAAAAATTGCTTCAATGTAAAAGTTCCAAAAAAGAAAAGGTGTTTTTGAGCAGTACACATGAAAGAGCACTAAATAATGTGTGTAGCTAAATTAGCAGTGTGTAATGTCATTGCTGACATTAAAGCAAAGACATTTTCAGTTGAAATTAAATATCATTTTTAGCTAAAATTATCCAATAACCTTTGTATATGTTTCAAATTGGATCATATATATTTGTTTAGTAATTACAATCAATAGAGAATAATTGTCTATGTTTACTAAAACATTACTTATTCATGAAATCCCCTAAATATGCCATATGTTTTCCAGACATACATATAGAATACATTATATGTACAATATGCAATGTGTATATCATAAATCAAATGTGTGTGACTACATATATGTGCTTAATTTCCTGCAGTGTATTTTTATTTCTTCATATATTGAAATGGTCTGGTGATAGTGTTTGCTCATGTAGCAAAAATTGGACAATTGAAATGACTTCCTGGTACTTTCCTACAATATGTGATGAAGTTTGGAATGTATAACTTACATAACTTAAATTGCTAACAGTATTGATTTCTACTTCATAAATCCTTATTGATCTGGAGTGAATTAAATCTAGAAATTTGTATTGCTTGGACATGGAAAATATTTTACTTGGTATGGAAAAAAAAACTACAGAACTTTCAGTTTTTAAATTAATTTCCAGAAAAGGTTGGTCTCACCCCTTCTGGACAGACAACTGACAACAAAGAGTTGTGGGGGAGAGAAGTGTGATTTTCTTTAGTGTGTGACCACTGGTAAGCTTCCCTAATCCTAATATGTAAATCCCCGCACACTCTCAAGCAACAAACCTCAGTTAATCTCAATGAGCCACACACAGAAAGCAAACATGAAAATGCACAGTGTATTTAACAACTTTACAGATTCAGACATCCACCAGGAAGGGCACGTGTGCTAATGGAATGCAAACGCCAGTTTGTAAACAATAGGAAAGAGCAAGCCCCACCCTCCCTTTCCATTTTGGCTGAGTAATCAGGAAAGGACAATCCTACACATCTTCTAGGTCTCACCTTTCTCTCTGTTTCTTGTTTGTCTTTTCTCAAGACAAACCATATTTGATCATATCTTAGTTTCATATCCTCTTTTATGTTTTTTTATCAAATTTAGTTTATCTGAATATTACTTAAAAAAATATCGCCCTCCCGCTCCCCCCCCCCCTCCCCCCCGCCCCCCCCCCCTTCCCATCTAGGCAAAGACTCCCCTGAGGATTGAGTTCAACCTGGTAGATTCAGTCCAGGCAGGTCCAGTCTCCTCCTCCCAGGCTGAGCCAAGCGACCCTGCATAAGCCCCTGGTTCCAAACAGCCAGCTCATGCACTGAGGACAGGACCAAGTCCCACTGCCTGGATGCCTCCCAAACAGATCAAGCTAGACAACTGTCTTACTTATCCAGAGGGCCTGATCCAGTTGGGGGCTCCTC